>CM075851.1:46390601-46685601 GCA_037975125.1 Latrodectus hesperus
CAACTAAATCAACATAATAAGCGAATTAAATTTTTCTTGTAATTCTAAAAACGAAACACATGCAATTTAAAATTATTTTTATTCAGTTGTTTGAATTTAAAACAATTTTTCAATATATGTCCTCTTTATATAATGTATATATATATTGTAAACTTTTATAAACACTAGTGAGTTCTTTGCTGCAAAATAGCAGCATATTATTTAATGAAATTAGATAATTGATTTTGAGAACTCTTATCACTATTTATAAAGGACATATGAAATTTTTACAACAATCATTTCATTTTACTTATATTTTCACTTAAAAGCTCTTACTAATGAACAAAAAAAAAATCAAATAAAAAATGCTTTAAATACCATTTTAAATTGAATGTCAAGTGTGTTTATAAAATAAAAAAAGCGTATTTGTAACTTTCAATACTATAATTAAAACGCATATAATGTTGATGATTGTGGTATAAAATTGCCTTTTTTTTCTTAAATACCAACAGAAAAATATTTTAACTAAATTTAACTAGAAATCGTGTAGTAATTTGTATGATTTTTGTGTTTGTGCTATAGGGTTAATGAAATTGATAAAATCTACTAGAAAACTAGGTATCGAACTTGAATTATATTCTTCTCTCACAAAATATCAAACTAGTGTCCAAATAAAAGAGAATATTTATCGATTAAAGTCTACTTACATATATACAAACATGCATGTATAATGTAACTTTTTCAATTATTTTGCAAATCAGGTAACTCTGATTTTTACTTGGAATTCCTTTAAACAACATTTTCTCATTTCTCAAATATAGACGGAGAAAAAGAAAATATTTTGCAAATACATAATTGAGAAGATGAATCAAGGAATACATGTATTGGAATCAGAGATTCTTTATTTTTATAGTTTTCGTTTGCTTATTTGCTTTAAAAAATGTTTTTTTTAAATTTATACAACAATTTTATATGATATGCTTCAAAATTTAATACGGATAAAAAATCCAAATAGTTTTGCTTAGTAATAGTTATAATTGAAAAATTAATCAGGAAAACAAAAATTACACTTTAAAGGGAATACATTAAAATTTAATTTTTTTCTGACAATTGTACTTGTTCATAGATTTATATTATTATTACCTTTTTAAATGCAAGGTTAATATTTTTGGTATGATTAATTAAACTTCTTATTAAAAGTATTAATGAAATGAAATGTTAAAATATTCAAGTGGTTTGTTCTTAGATAACAAGTATGTTTTGAAAATATAAATTGTTTAGCAAATATTGCTTTAATCGTTTGGATACATTAAAAAAATATTTCTATTTTACTAAATAAAGTCATCACTTAATGCAATCAGGTTAAATTAATTTAAAAATATTTAATAGATGATTTTATTAACTTTAAATTTTCTCCCAACCATATGTTATATTCATAATGCATGCTCACTGAATTTCATAATTTCATCAATTAACAGGGAAAGGATGATAATTTTGATAGTTTATAGAGTTTATGAGCAATTTGAGCCTATAAAGACTTTAATATCTAAATTCTTATTCAGTTAACATTCGATACCTATTGGATTTTGGATTGAATTAATAAAACAAGAAATGCATGTTTTTTCATGTTTTAATATATACACACACGAGTATATATATATATATATATATATATATATATATATATATATATATATATATATATATATATATATATATATATATATCTGTGTGTCTGTATCATTTTTGCATTATTTATCGTTTGTTAATTTCAACATAGCAATTAAACACCGATAGTAGAATTGTATATTTTAAAAGCATGCACGAAATAATATAACATTTTGAAGTTACGTGTAATTTGTTTAAAAACGTTAAATAATAATTGATGATTATTTTCTTTTAATTTTGATTTTAATGAAGATCACACGTAAAGTAAATATTCATCTACATCTCTGTCATAAATGTATATGTCTTATTCTTTTACTTGTAATCCACCTATCTTAATGCAAAATTGATTTCACCGCAGCATGTTTTTTGTGAAAGTCAGTCTTGGCTTATAAATTAGATTTTAATACGTCACATATTAAGTTAAACGGAACTTTTACTGAGGAAAGTGATTTTTATACATTATTTCCCTAGAGACAAGAAAACGAGCATACTCTAAAAATAAAAATATTTCTGAAATTAAAAACTTTGATTATTTTTAATCAAATAAATATTGAACATTCTTTATATTTAATGAGCATTTTGTCAGAAAATTTTGATTGTGTTCATCGATAACAAAATTTTTTATAGCAAAATAGTTTTCATAGTAGTTATTTTAAGAATATTGATTCATAAAGATATGATATTATTTATTATGATAATTAATGACTACAAAAAAACTTTATTTCTTTTACTATATTTTATTTTTTATTTTATAAAAATAAATTTTTATTTTATTTTTTATTTTATAAAAATAAAAATTTATTTTAACTATAATTCTTTTAGAAAATTTTTTCAAAATAATTCCAGAATTGATATTTGGAATTTATTTAAATGCATTATCATGCCTCAATATCTATAAGATATAAAACAGAAAATTGTGACTTATTATCCACCATAGATCTTTTCTCATGTGGAAGTAGAATTATTCATTTGAAATTTAAATTATTCATGATAATCATTTGTGTAGGGAGGTCAAAAATTCTTAATAAAATATTTAAAAAGTTGTGATAGAATGCGAATTTCATATATAATGGAAGTTCTAAGAAACTTTTGACGTTGTGTGGGTGTACTTATTTTCTGTTGAGCAAAATAAACTATTATGATTAGTTTCTATTTTTAATGAAATTCTTTACATAAGGGATAGGTATCACATATCTTTCAATAGATATTCAACTTTTTCTCATTAAATGTCTCCCTCTCTTTCCAGAGATAAATATTAATAAAATACTTTATAAATTTTAAAAATAGCTTGTATTATTAAAATTGGAGGTAAATGAAATTATTAATATCCTATTTTGTTTGTATTTAATATTAAAATCTGATAAAAAAGAATAAAATATTGTATATTTAAATTCATTTCAAGTGTAAAAATAGTTGCAGAATATATGATAACAAATGAATTTGTGTTAAAAATTTTCTTTTAATTAAGCCGTTGAAATTAAGTAATAATGCTTAGAAAGCTAAACTAAGAATGCTTTACATGAAATTTTTTTATGAGCAAAAATCTAAGTAACTGTTGAAAAGTGCTTATAGCATTATATGATGATTTTGCTTACTCAATATTATAAATAAAAATTTATATTTAAGATCTAAAAATTTGAGAAATCGGAAATGAGCATAAGCTACTGATGTTATGTTTGTAAATTATTGATGTGTATATTAGCTGAGAAAATTTAAATTTACATTGCCAATTTAATGAAATTGCTAAAAAATATAGAAAATGTAAATAAATTAATATGAAGTAAAGAAATTTTGTGAAAATTATATAAATGAGAATAAAACACTCACCTCGATAAAAAGCGAAAATCCTAAAAATATCGAAGAAAGATTCTTCGTAATCATAGAGTAAGAATGATTTTACGATTTTTCCAGTGTTTATATATATATATATATATATATATATATATATATATATATATATATATATATATATATATATATATATATATATATATATATATATATATATATATATATATATATATATATATATATATATATATATATATATATATATGCAATTTCATTTGAGCAATTATTTTTCCAATGTATTTTTAGGAAGACCAAGTTTTACCCTTTTAGCGAGAAAAATTTGCCAATATACTTAAAGTATTATTTTTATTTGTTTCCTTACTAAGGTGAAAAAACATGAGTTGTTTCCAGAAACTCTAAGCGTGAATGACCTATTTTTATAACTTGCCAGTATTCTTTATTTAATATCCTCTCACCCAATTTGGTAGGTTAACCATAACACTGACTTTCACTAAATGATGCTATTTTAAATTAATAAAAATTCTTTGGCAAGATTCTTTTGCGTTACAGGTCTCCGAATAGAAATTTTTACTAGTTTCTGCGATTAAACAGCATCATTATTATACAAGAGATAAGCTATTATGATGAACTGAATTAATACAACAGAAAAATCATAATTTATGATTACTTTATTATCCATAACGAAGATGCATGGTCAGAGTGTGATGATCATCACTTCATAACGTATGATATTTTAAGTATACGTTTTGAGATGAATTAAGATCAAGTTCATAAAGCAACAATCGTGGATGTTGCTTTCAATGGATTAGACACAAAATTTATTTACATTCTTGGCTTAGTTTCGCAACATCTCCTTACTAAAAATTAAAGGAATTTAAATAAAGAAATTTTGAATTTCGCTAAAGGAATATAAAAAGCTCATCTGAAAATAAACGTAAAGTAAAAAATTATATCACATTTAAAGCGATATTAACACTCCAATTTACCTTCCATACATTGAATATTCTTAAATCCGTCAAAAGGTTTTAATAATTTTTTTGCAATTATATATTACTTTGCAAATTTGTTTTTACTATCAAACCCGAATTTCATACGTCATGGAAACCAATATTTTGTGTATATTGACCAAATTTTCATGCTATGAATCAAAGAGTATCTGGTAATAAATAACTAATGATTAATCAAAGTTTTAGGCATAGTTTCAAATAGGACCATTTGTTGTTAATATTAACCAATCACTACAGATAATTAAAAATTTTTTTTGTTGGTTTCATTGGGATTCACAAGGCTGCAGAAGGACAGTAGCTTACAAGATTTTGATCTCTAGAACCTCCAGAAGTTACACTATTTGCTTTCCTGTAGTGTAATGTGAAGTACAATGTTTACATACTATGTTCTTCATGTACAGGCTACATAAATTACGCTCTAACGTTGACAGAATATTTTCAGATTTGTAGTGTTGGGTAAGACTGTGTGTGAATGTGTGCTTTCTCATATAAAGTACCTTTAACTTTTTTTTATCTAAAAAAAGAATAATCAATTATGTAATCACCTTTTATTTTTGATTTAAAAATTATTATGTACAGTAAATAATGAAAATGTAATTTAAGAGGAAAAATGATAACCTAAGAAAAACACTATTCAGCAAGTTTTATTAAATATAGAATGACGCGTTATAGGCTAATAATACTTAATTATTGAGCTAATATTTTTTTTAAAAAAGATACTGAATAATTTTTGATGAATATTTAAACTTGTAAACCCATAAAATCTGAAGAAATATTTCGTAATCGCTTAGAGAAATTCATGGCATTTTAAGTAAAAAACTAATATAAGTCTTAATAGATTATTTAAATAATTATAAATTTATTTTTAGGAAAAATTCAAATTTATAAATTAATATTAATATAGATTAAATTATATCCATTTTATCAATATTACAATTAATTAGCAAAAAGAAGAATATAATACTATTTATCAATTATTAATGTTTTTTTAAAGGAATATATCTTTCTGAAAGGATTTATGTATCTAAAGACACGTTTCATTTTCTCTCTCTAATAAATAGCTATAAAATACTTTTGTATTATTTTATCGGCGGATATCACGAGGTATTTTTGTATCTTAAAAATTTTATTTTATATCCTTTTATCCAATAAAACTCAATTTTTTCCCGGTACAGCAGAATCTCTGTACTCTCTTAACGTTTATTTCATTTTATTGAAAATGAGATAGCTTTCAGATCCTGATCCAATATAGTGTTTCCTTTTTAAAAGCAATTCTATCAATTTCCTTTGACAAAAAAGGTTTGTTTATCGACGTTTTGGGAGACGAAGAGGATGAGGAGAAAAATATTACTTTTTTCCGGAACCATATCCTGTTTTCAGCATTTTGTACTTAATCAAAATATCACATTTCTCTTTCTATTTTCCAAGTAAAATTTGATTTTCTTTTGTTATAGTTTTTTGAATAATTTCATTAAGCATATTTCCCTAAGCAAATCAACTTCATTTTTGAAATTCATTATATTTTTGAGCGTACACATGTACCTATACTCACCACTGAAGCCCCCGTAATCAATGGTTTATATTTTAATAGTTGTTAAAAATTTAATAAAACTGTATTTTAATTTCTGTATGTTAGATATAAATATGTCATGTTTTTCCAATTGCTCTCCAACATAGAAGAAATATTTTGATAAATAAAAATAGAAAAATACTTTCATAAATTGGTTAATGTTTTTCATTATCAACACACACTTTAAGGGGATATTTTATTATTATATGCTAATTAAATGAGATAAAATTGCTTTATATCTGATTTTAACTGTGAGTACTTTTTAAAATTATTTATATTTTGTGTTTAAATAAGAATGATACAAAATTTATTACTAAAAGGGAAATGATTTTCTCAGAATATCTTATAAAAATGATTAGGAATGATATTTTAAGCAGAAATATTTTCCATCATAGATTATAAAAATTTCAATTGATTCGTTTCAAAAGCGACCATATATTAATCAGTGTAACTTGTTTCAATGTTAAAAATATTAGTATATAAATTTCTATTTTACACATACTGAAAGTAAAATTTTCCAATACATTTAATAATTGAAATATTACTAAAAATGAGATACTTATTACTATAATTTAGTATCCATAAATTCGAATTCTGTTTTTCTGACGAAAAATACTGCATGTCTGTGTTACTAATTAAATTATGGTAAAACTTTACGTTTTAATTGGGCATTTTTCTATTCCACTTACTTTAGCAGTATAATCACAAAATAGTACTAAAAATTATTATATATTGCTTTTAATCGAATTCATTCTCTTTATCCCAATAAATACCAACATTTCCTTAAATGGTTGACCATTCCTCAAGTTCTTAAGACTGATTTGTCCTGATTGCAGAATTCACTGAGCTCTTTCGACAGCATTTCATTCCTGCTTTTTCAGATTGGTAGTAATTTCAGATACACTGTTTTCTTTCAAAAATGAATAACTTTCCCCATTGTGCACCCAGTTAAGGAACTACTTCGTAATCGTGTAATATCCAAATCCTTGAATCCCTTGTTTTTCCAGACTTAAAATTTTATGATTTATCATTTTGGATAATGGTCTTTTAGGTTATGAAAATTCCTAAAAGACCTAAAAAAGCATGAAAAACTACCCAAAAAGATCATGAAAGAATAATTAAAACTCTATATGAGTTAGAAAGTTGTTATCATAAAATATGTCATGCTTTTGAAAATTCTTGATAATTTTTTTCGCTATTACTGTCATCTCTACAATGAGGTTTATACAAGTAAAAGATCTTAACAGAATATACATTGGGAGCATTCTATAATTGTATAAATTTTAATGTTTCTGATAGATATTTTTCGATTATGTGTCACATTTCACTTTTTTTCATGAAATTTGTAAATTATTTTATTGTAAACTCCTCTGATATATTTAACATAAATACCAACTTTTGACAAAATATATAAGTCAAATGGATTTTAAAGAAAATTAAAGCATATAAAGTCACTTTGATTTTATCCTTTTAAAAAATAATGTTTCCTGTGACAATACATTTTGTAAGAAATGTAACAACAGAGATACAACAAAGAAACGTTACACCTAATACTTATTTCTAAGGTAAAATAACATAAATGTTATGTATTCCGTAGTTATAAATTTTAAAAAATCCGTATTTTATGCTTAGTGATTGCAAAATACAGTTCTGAATTTTAAAAAAATGTTATTTATTTGTGAATAATTAACACAATGCTCTGAAAATTTCCAAAAAAGAAAATAAAAAAAATCCGTACATTATGTAAACTATTGTTTAAACTAAAGATTTTCTTTTTTACATACAAACTGTAATTAAATAGGAGATAGGTGACTTTTAAATACCTCATTGTTCTAAAATCAATGTAAATGGAATTGTTAAAAACACTTATTTTTTTTCATAGCTTAAGAGAAATTAAAAAAATCATGTTGATTCATGGTAATATAAAATCGTTTGAGTTTTATTATTCAAAAAGAAAAACGCTAGCTTTTTTCTTAGATTTATTTTCCAATATTTTTATTCATGTAAACTTAAAGCATATTTTAAGAACAGATTTTCCCATAAGTTTCCTTAAGGCACACCCTCGGTGATCCTACAAAATGTACTACCAGCGTGCTTTGGCCATAAGGAACAGTTCCTAATGATTTAGTAAGGAAGCAGAGGAGCATAAATTAATGTACCGAAAATCACGTTGCTTACTATTAGAAAAATAATTATCTAGCCCGTCCGGGGCAAAAATAATTGCCCTTATCACTCTGAATGTGTCTCATACATTAACGCGTTTAATCACGTCTTGGGAGTTGAAAATAGGCAAGGGCTTAGAAAAAAATTAAGAATGGAATGAAAAAAATTCCAAAAATTGGTTTCGTCCTCCAGAGTGAAAATAATAGAGTCTCCGCCCCATCCCCCTCACCCCGTAATTACAGCCACTCCCACCATTTATTGCACCACAACTTACCCTCGGATAGTGATTCTAAAGCCCCATAAAAGTCTCGGGCAGCAGCATTTCATCAGAGCGTGCCTTGATAAACACTGAGATAAATTTGAATTTCTCCGGTATGCGTTAAACTCGCCTCATTCCCTCCCACCCTCAGCGACCCCTTCCCCTGATTACTTCCAGTAGGGAGAGTTTTTCCCGTTTTTCCTGACTTCCCTACCTCCGTTTTCTCTTTTTCAAAAAGATTTAGTCTCCCGGTGTAATTACAGGAATGACCTGGGCGCGAAAAATATCCGTTTTAAGTTGGCGCCTCTCCCTCTTTTTTCCATCCTTTTCCATAAAAGAACTACCGGTTTTAGTTTAATTTGCAAGGGGTTAACGACAAAGGCGTTGTCGACTTGTCAGCTCATAAGCTAAAGCGAAGCGGAAAGCAGTTTGTTCTTTCAGAACGGGCAGTTCATCAAATATATTATCCACGTGGGAAAAATGATCCGAACTATTCATTTAGAAAATTCTAAGTAGGGATGGGCAGTACTGTCTTAAGTTGCAGTGTTTTAGTAGTGCATCAGAGAAATATTTTCGTTACTGTACTGATACAAGACTGCTTCATGCTCAATCCGATGATGCCCTTTTATGTACTTTCAAAAATTAGATTTAACTCTCAACGCTTTGACATAATTTAAAGTATCATTATGCAATTTAATTAATATCTATGAACACACACAATAGCTTTTAATATTTATACGAGGAGACAATACAGTTTCTAAAGTACTTCTAATGTCGACGATTTCCAAGAATGAGCTGGAGGAATGCTAATATTTTGCAAAGAATGCTGATAATTAACGATAATTGTGATCAGTTTTTACGTTAGAGTAATTTTAATATAAATGTCCAATTAGAGTGACAATTAATTTATAGAATAGTGAAGAGACACGTAATTCTTCTGACTAATTGACGACTACGCTTAATGTTCTCTATTGATACTTGAAGTAAATACACCATTTCTACGAATTTATTACGCTAACATTCCTATTCGTGTTTGAAATTGCCAAATTTTCTCAGTATTATTAGAGTTAATCTTCATAGCACCATAAAATATGTAAAACATAGAATTTTATTGAAAAATTTAAAATCGTTTAAGAGAGATATATAACACGTAGTTATTACACTAAATATAAACAATAGTATTTATAAATCATATTACATAAGAGTTCACTTCTGTTTCTAGATATGATGATTTTATGTAATTCTTAATTTAAAATCATTGAACATTCAGTAATTTTGAATCACAAATTATCATTAATAACAGCATTTTTATTTGTAGAAAACGTCAAGTAAAATACTTCTTAAATATGTATTCATTATTAGTTTATCTTATCTAACGTTCAATAGGTTAATGATGGTAGTTATTAATATAAATAGGTTTTTTAAAAAATCTACAAGGATTATTTACTTTTTTGTGCTCTATAAGACAGATTTAATGGCGACTTTTATAAAAAAAATACTCAAGGTATCTGCCATCGTGATTTAAGTTCTCGTGATTTAGAACCCAGGACAGGACACTGAATTCCTAGACTTTGGCTAAGAGAAGTATTATTTGAATTTACAGATGCTTTGACCAAGACTTATTTTACGGCTTCAGATACCATAATGGAAGAAAATGTACTTGTGATTGAATAACTATTAAGCGGTGCTAATTTCCAGCTATGAATCTGAAGCCTTAGCTACTGTGGCCCTTCACCATAGACAGTTCGCCTCATGCCTGATTAACTAGATTTATAATTCTCATACATGTTGTAATTATAGTTGTTCACATTTATCAAACAGCTAAAATTATAAATATATATCAATAAAAAATTCTGACGTATATCTTAACTTAATTATTTAAGTCAAACTGCTCATACAATATGGTTGCTCTGTTATATTATTTTGATTACATTATATCAAAGCATATATATACATATATATATATATATATATATATATATATATATATATATATATATATATATATATATATATATATATATATATATATATATATATATATATATATATATATATATATATATGTATGTATGTATGTATGTATGTATGTATTTGTGTGTGTATCGTAAGTTAGGGAACTGAAGTTTTATAGGAAAGTACGTATTAATAATTAATAACTTGTATAGTTCGTCTTTATTTATTAGCTTATCAATGAAAATACTATTTCAATTGGCTCTTAATAAGACTTGATATAAAATATTCAAAACTTAAACTTACAGAAATGAAAGTCTTATTGGTCAAAGGAAAAATAAGTACTAAAAAAATGCTCTGTACTGTATGGTAGGATTTAAGTCTCAAATAAATTTTAAATTCCTTTATATTTTATATGAATCCTCTAAGTATATACAAAGAATTTTTTTAATTTTAAGCTTAAAAAGCATATTTGTGAAAATAATTTATGCATACACTTTCAATACATATTTTATTAAATTTATTTGCCGGTGTTCAGTAACTGTGTTTATAATTATATAAAAAAACACAATTTTTGTTATCAACATAACGAGCAATTTCAGACTTTCTGAAAAGAATATTTCTTTCGATAAATTTAAAGGCATTAATTAATTCCTTAAAATAAGACTTTTCGAACGCAACGAAGCACACGGAGAGCAACGTATCGGAACCAGTTAAAAAATTGAGCAAAAATAAATCACAGATAAATAAACAACTAATTCTTTTCCGAATCTTAAACCTTGAAAATAAATTTATAGATATTCTTTGAAATAAAATGTGTTATTCTGGAATGGTTTCAAGTTACTTTCGTCATTGCTAACTACAGGAACGAATGGTAGTAGCTTTTAAGTTCTGTTCTTTCTATTTTAATTAACAAATAATAAAAACTAAATTCAACACGATAAAAATATATGACATTTTTCGCAAATAAAAATGGAGAAGCATTTTATATTAGAAGAAGCAGAAAAATTCTGAACTTGTGTTGTGTTCTTAAAACAATTTGCGTGTAAAATAAAAGTTACATAAAAAGTAAATTAATGTTTCAAATGTTACCTTTGAGAAGTTTGAAATGTGTTATTTTCTCGTTTAAAGTTTTATTTAATTTGATTTGCGCCCATTTAATTACTAGTCTAAGACTATATTTATTGTTCTTAAGTTTTAGTTAAGAATTTTAATATACACTTTATAATATACTTTATTAATTTTATTTAAATTTACAGATACACAAATTATTTGGAACTAATTATAATTTATAAAAGTTTAATTTCATTAATTATAAGTTCTCTTAAAATGAAAATAATTCAATTGTGTTAAAATTTTGCTTAAATATTCATTTAGAGATTGTTCAGTAAATAATTTTTAAAAAATATTTAACTTTAAATAAGGGAGGAATTTAACCTTAAACTAGGGAAAATGATTATACAGGAATATTTATTTGCTTTAAAGACCATTGTTTTAAAATTTAGTTAGTTAATATGTTTTTATATACGAAATAAAATATTTTTCTTTTAAATATAAAAAATATTTTATTTCGAATAAAAAATTTGTTTTATGGATTGTGTTCTATTTCTGTGGAAAGATTCTTTTTTAGAAAACCTGATATGAAAATTAATTTTCTTCTTAAATTTTTCTCTAAATTGAATTTGAAATATAATGAGTGAGAAAATTTGGTTTTTAATGAAATAACTAATGCAAACTGTTTTAAAATGAATTGCTTAAGAGAATCATGAATATAGGTATACAATAATTCAAATTCATATCCCTAAAATAATTTGATTCAAAATAATGATGATATTTTAGAATAACATGCATACATATGTAAAAACGTAGAAACATCTCGATATATTTATATAATTTATGGATAAAATAATTTAATTAGATTTAAGATAGATCATGCAAATCTTCATATTTTTTTTAATCAAAACTGATGATGGAAAAGTATTAGATTTACTTAAAAAAGTATTAGATTAATATTAAATTATAGTTAAAAATCAATAATTGTTGAAGACACATTCAAAATTTTTAAATGCAAATTGCTCAAGAACTCAAAATTATTTTTATTAGGAATTACATACAGGGATATTTTACTTGATACTAAGCATAAATCTCTTTATTAATATTACAGCATTGTGCATAATGTATTCTATTCATTGATTTTTTTACTATACCTTCAAATATGGTAGCTTACATCATTCAGTTCATTCTTAAATTTTTTTAAAAAAAATTAAGTTAAAAACGCATTTTAAGAGAAGAAGAAATAATTAAGATATTTGAAAAAAAAACATTTTTTGTTTCTAAATTTAAGTTCCTATTCATTTGAGAACAAAACAGTTATTTTAGGAAGATTCAAAATAAAATCTGGCTACCAGATGAAAGTTTATCGTAGTATTTGACCATAAAATACTTGATATCATCCAAAGAACAATTTTTCCTTTGATACCTCGACATATATGAGTTATTCGAATGAAAAAATTATTCAGAAAAAATACACTAGAAAAAAACTTTCTCGGAAGAACTTTAATAAGAGGGAAAGAACTTTCCATTTCAAGAGATCTTCAACGAGATATCTTTAAGAGAACAAATGAGGAGACACTGTTGTTGCCAGATCTCTTCGTCGGAGAGAAAGAATGAAGCTAAAACTCGGAGACGTGTGCATATTTATGATCAATTTTGCACCATGTTTATGGCAACGAATCCTCTTTTTGAAGTTACATTTTCTTTTTCTTTTTATTTCTTTCTTCTCAAAAGCTGGGTGCCTTTTCTGGAGCCTCGTTTTCTTCCAGAAAGTCTCCGATATCAAATGAAGTTCCAAATACCCTCTCAGCTAACAAATCAGACGATTTTGAATTTGTTTTTCGTGAAAAAAAAGAGAGGATCAACTGCGTTTGAGTGATTCCTACGACTTGGTTTTTAAACGAAAAATACTTAAAATACCTCATGTGTAAAATAAAAAGTAAAATGTTTATACAAGTCAGAAGAGAAGATACTTTTTAGTTGACTTTGCTTTGGTATTAAGAAGAAGCACATAAACTTTCCCAAAAAACACACATGTTATTTATATCCCATTGAGATATTCAAAGTTTTTTAAAATAAAAGTTAAATTTGTATTGAATACGTATATAAAATATGAATATTTCACATAAAAATTATTCATCCAACAACGAGTCTGAATTCAATTTGTTGAAACTATATTTTTTATCATGTTATAAAAATGTATTATTAAATAAAATTGAATATTTTTATTTGAAAAATTTGATAGCGCTTTTATTTTTATGTCTTAGTTACAATTCATGATGCCAAACTAACACAAAAAATTATACATTTTTAGTAACATTTAAAAGATTAAATAATATAGCTCTCTTATAATTGGCAAAATTTCATTTTAAATTCCAGTAAAAATTTCATCTCCTTTACGAGAGAGGAGTGCGTTTTCAGTTAATTTTAATAAAAAGTCGAAGAAAATGTTTATGCAAAATATTGTCACTATTAAGTTCTTTTTCAAATAAACGTAAATTTAAAAGTTTTGGTGTACTTTCTTATTAAATCAAATCAATTTCGGAAATATATTCTTTTTCAATTTATTTTTAAAAGAATTTTTATGTTTAAGTATATTATGTATAATGTTTTGTAACATATAATTTATTATTACAATCGAGTAAGAATTTCTAAAAAACGGCTTGTATAATTTTGTGAAATTTAATTTATAAAATGTACTTTTAGAGTTCTCATCGTTGCAGTGGTTACCTACTTGGGAACGACAACTTCATCATTCTCATTAATAAATACAGACAGACAAACAAGGAGAAGAAGAAACCCTTGTCTATTCCTTTTGGCTATGAAGTTGTACCTCCAGTTAAATCTAGATAGGAGTGCCAGGCGTCTGCCGAAAACCGCAACTTGACAGTTCGAGCCTTAAAAACAACCCCCTTCCTAGAACGCACGACCAAAGTGCTCAGTTTTTGAGTGAGAAAACCTTTACAGGTGAGGCTTTCAAACCTGCAGTGATCTACGCAGTAGATCACTGTATAACAGCTCAGAATACAAGTTTGAAATAACAGAATTAATAGAATAAGCTTTAGTAAATATAAGTGAGTTCTGTTTACGACCTAACTGAAGATCAGTCATGTTCGCTAACGACGCAGAAGATGTAAAATTGGTCACAGTCGCAAGGTCCTTCATGAGGAATGATAATTCAGGAGTGGCATTCTGTCTAGATGCCTTCTGAATGGCCTTTTATTCTAAGTTACAAGATACACACTTCTTCGTACGATGATGCTAATCACAAAGTACAAACTAGCACTTGTAATCGAGATTGCAAAATTTTTCAACTATTCATTAACTTGCTGTGCCGAAGATCCATCAAAGATTGATCAATATGAAATTATCTAAGTAGCGAAAGGTTAGAAAGAAAAAAGAATTTTAATTTTTGCATAAGAGTGTCTGTATTTATTGAAAATAACCTAAAACATCATGTATTTACCTAACTATTAAGTCTACAGGAAAGTTCTGCCCATTTTTAGAATAAAACAAAATATAAATTTTTTATTGCATCAATAAACTTTATTGAATAATATAATTCTCAATACTATTAATGACTACTTGGCAGCGTGAGGGCAATTTGTATACTTCATTTTTGAAAAATGTTTCATTTTATCACACGAAAAATTTAAACAATGCTTGATTGATATCTTCTTCATTTTTGAATTCTTTGCTTTTCAAAAAATTTTGTAAGGACAAAATCAAGGGATAGTTGAAGGCTATTAAGTCCGGGGAATATGGTGTATTATAAAGAATTTCTCAGGTTAGTTCTATAAATTTTCGAAGAATGTTTTTCTTGGCCTCTTTCTTGGAACATCACAGACAAGTAAATTATTCAGTTGCTGACAATACTTTTCCAAATGTAGCTTTTCATTCCTTTTTTAATGCTCATAATTTATTGGCCCTCATATGACCCGCCATATACACAACTTTATCTTATTCAGAGTCACATTTGTTTGAAAGTTGGAAGGACTAGGTTTTTTACTCGGTATACCCTTTTCCTTATAATGTTTTTGTAGGTAATCTTCTTTTATCCTCAGTTATCATCCGGTTCAAGAAGGGATTGATTTTGTTCCAAACAAGTAGAGATATTCATTTGATGATTCGATCATCAAAATGTGTCTGGCTTAATTCCTGTGGAACTGATTTTGAATATTTCCACATAGATCCTATCTTTTGAATATGGTCCAAAATGGTTTGCTCAGCTGAATTAAACTTTCTGCTGTCTCCGATGTTGTCAGAAAAATATCTTTCTCTAACATGTTTTTTACAACATCGTCACCGATAATTGAATAAAACTTTCCAATAATAAATTTTAAGCAATTATTAGGTAATAATTTAAATATTACATTTAAATTATTTAATTCCTACTCCTATTTTCTACTTCTTTGAAGAAAAAAAATTTCAAATTCATTATTTAATCAAAATAATATAATAATTATTAAAATTCTACTTTGAGTTTGTTCGATATTTTTTAATAAATAACTTCGTCATCCAACCATAAACATCGGACATGACTGATTTCAGCAAATATCATAAACTTGTATTAAGATAAAACACAAATGTCAATCCAATTAATGCAAAAATTGGAAGATTTCAAGGAATAGTTTTTTATTTCTGTCAAGTAGAAGAATAATATAAATGTTTTTAATCTTCGTTAACAGTTCTCAAATATATACTTATATTTTAAAATATATAAAACACATTATGTGGTGATAAATGAATTACTCAGGAAATTCACATGGTTTACTAATTTAAAAATACATAAGAAACTATTTCCTTTTTCTATTTTATAAAGTAATTAAAAAGAAGTCATAAAATAAAATTTGCTTTATTGAATTTGATTTAAAGAAGGCCAAATAAAATATATTAAATATATTATTTTTTAAATCAAACTATTTTAATTGGAGCTTTTTTTATTTGGGATCCTGTTTCACTTGAGTGAACTAAAATAAATAAAATAAATTATTAACGGTATTTTAAACATGCTGAGATAGCTGTTTTTACTTGTTATTTTATTCTTTTTCATATTTTAGATGTTCTTTATTATAGCGAATACAGTATTATGAAAATAAAAAAATCAACGTTATATAAAATTATTTATTTTTCTATTAAACTTTAATCATTAAACACTCCCACACAAATAAGTGATGTAATAATATTCAATTGGTATAGAAATAGGGTGAAATTCAATTGATTTAAAAATAGGAATGAAAGTGTAATATGAGGAAAATTAATTATCAGAGTTTTTATTTAACTAAACTTTCATAGTTAACCTCCTTTCAAAGATATCTATCTACGCATATCACTAATTTTTCCCATCTAAATAATTCCTATTTCTATTTTCAATAAATTTGAATACCCAGTGTTTACAAACCTTTGAAGGTTAAAAAATGCATACCTTTCTGTGAGTGAAAGAGTTTCTAACATGAAAAAAGTTTGATATTCGAAAATACCATTAAAATGAAAAAAAAGGAATTGAGAAGTCATTTAGTTCGATACAATTAATTGAGGTAACTTATTTATAAAAAAATAATTGTGTGTGATTTTTTACATTTTTTATTTTATATTTTTACTTTTATATTAGACTTACGGTTACCTCTTTCTTTTTAAAGTTTGCAACAAATTAATTCCTTTTCCAAATTTATGTCATTATTTTAAAACTTGAAAGTTTTAGATATGAGTAAAATACTTTTGATATGCTTGCAAATTTTTTATTTATTCTATAAGTAATTTAAGTAAAAGCAAATCAAATTTGAAGATTACATATTATAAGCTTTGCAGTAGTCAGTCTTATTATAAATAAATAAATAATTTCTAAATCATTAATTATCTGTAATAAAAAATCTAACATGTGAATTGTAATAAAAGATTATAATTTATTATATTATATACAATAAAATTCTAATTTTTACGCATTTATAATTATTATGCAGTCTAAACTTCATTGATTATTAGAATTTTAACTCTTATGAAAGAAAACTTTAAAACAAAAAGATTTTTAAAATCTTTATACTCGTATCTTTCTTTTAATTTAGATAATTATTTAAATATTTTTAAAATGCTTTTTATCTTATATTTCAATGTAAAATTGCCGTTTTGTGCAGCTTTAGAGTCATATTGAACAAGATGCTGCATCCCCCATGTGTGTAATCCAATATGGGTCGATGAGCAATAGATTTACGATAAGGGTGGACGTGGTGAAAAGGAAACTTATAATATTACTGTTGGAATCTAATATTTCACTGGGTTTTTCTCGGACAAGAGTATCGAAACTCTTTCTTGAAACGTGGCCAGAAAATTGAGCGAAAAATGATGTAGAGCTGTTTTATACTCTGAATAAAAATGGTATTTTTGCCCCCGCCACGAACGCCTTCGAGTAGGAAGTGAGAACGAGCAGAAAATAAATAAATAAAAGGTCAATGTAACCTTTGCTTGGCGACAACAGCAGTCTCATAAAAGAATCCCAGCTACACCCATTGTTGTTTATTTGAAAGCTAATTCAGAGTGGAAGGATGTGATTAATAGATTACAATTTTTATGCTCCAATAATGCAATAATTATGCTTTTAATATTATTGTCACAATAATTAATTTTAGCAATAATATATTTCAAATTGATTTAAAAAAACAGATTTTTCTGTAAGATGAATTCTTTTATAAGAAAATATTTCTTTCATTATATATAATTAATTTCGTAGAAAATATATTAAATAAAACTTTTCAAATCATATAATTGTTATTTATATGTATGCTATATTTTGTATCCAATTATTCCCTTATTAATTATTTAATATAGCTTTGATTGAAGAATAGCACATAATCTAAAATAACTATCAAAAAGATAACTGGTACCCTAATGGTGGCCAACTGCGGGTCAAGTTGTTTTTTGTTTGAATAATACTGTTTTCCTTGTATCTGTTTGATGGTCTGCATCTGGTAGTTGTAGATGCATGAATGAGCAAGTTGAAATTTACTGTATTAGAGTTGTGGCTAATTAACCGGTAAGTTTCAGCCAGTGATAACCCTCTGAGAGTTTCCAAATGCTTAATTCATCTAGAATTTACAGTCTCTGAAATTTCAACCCTCTTCTCTTATTAAATGATTAGGTAAATTTGATAAGTAAATTTAAAAACTGTGTGCTTAGAGTTATTTCTTTAAATATATTTACCAAAGTCCCCTGATCTCTTAGAATTTAATAAGTAAGAAGTGCTTTTATTCATGCCTGTGTCTTGGTGCAAAGTATAAGTTTACTACATTTTCTAATAAGAAGGAAATAGGGATTTTTTTAGTGCTTTGAAGCTCTTAAGAATTAAGTATCATGTCTCATATAGCCTAATATTGGAAGACATTTGAAAATCAATTGGATATTAACTTTAAAATAATTTTCGTAAGTAGTAAACACTTTTTATGTGTTTTACATAGGTAGTTAGTTACTATTTGTTACAAGGGGGAAAATATAGAAAATTCATAAGCAACACTCCCGACTGACATTTTCTCAATTTTCTAAATGGGGCTACTCGTGGGTACTCCACTATATAAGATGAAATCACTTTCACCTCTTGTAGTGAGGAAACTGAAAATCCTAGTAGTTGGGCATTATACAACAACAACGCAGCTGTTATAGAAAAGCAGTTTGAGTTGATGTCAATTGGAAATGTTTTGTGATAAAATAACTTAATAATTCAGTTGAACATTGAGGGTTTCATACAAGCCTATTGCCTGTTATAAATTTACATAAAATATATTCCAGTTTTATACTTTTCTTACTGGAAATATTTTATTAAATTAAAGTGTTATTGGAGGACATTAACATTAATAGCAATGACGATTTAAATTTTAAATACAAAACAGTATTTTTGTGCATGTTATTGTTTTATAAAAAAATTGTTTTTCTATTTTGTATTTTGCTCAATAAGACTGATTAACAATTAAATTTTATTCTATTTTTATAATATGTTAGTCATCAACAATCCCCCATATTATATAAGTTTAGAAATTATTAGAACCATTTATTGTAATATGGGTGGATTAATAACTTCCAAATTGTATTAGATGAAAATTATATCTGAATTAACTATAAATTTAATTTTACATAGTAAGCATTTCTTGCACAAAAAATATTTCATTTTTTGCTCAAAAAATATTTTATTTTTTATTAAAATTATAAAGAATTAAAAAATTTATTTTATTGGAAACAAAAAATATTCTTAAATATTATAAAGAGCTAATTTTCTTCTTGCCTGCACTAAAATTGTCAAAAAAGATAGATGTATTAAACCTAAAATATTTTAATACTTCTTTTTTATTTACGTTAAAGCAGCAATTTTTAACTTTTAATACCAGATAATTATCTATAATAGTAATTTATCATGTATTGAGTAAGCTTTTTGGATATTCAAATTTTATTACATTAAATTATATAGTCAAAAATGTGATAATATAATAGTATTTTACTTAATTTGAATTATAGAAATTTCATATTTTCTATTACGAAAACATTAACACATCACTATGGAAATCTATACGTTTATAACTTATTGGGATAAATACGTAAACTTCTTGGGGATCAAGCAAAGATAATTTTTACATTAGCCTATAATCTGCCAACACAGCTTCCAAAATTGTTTGATTCTTTGAACAATCCATTCCTGTTCTGAAACTTTCTCCTATGTTATGCTCGATAGATTAACCATTATATGTATCACTGCGAATAAGTGATTTTAATCATTATAATATGCTAAAACATTCGGCATTTTATTAGAATTATATGTACAAAAACCAAAAGGCCAAGAAAATGCTGCTGAATATCCATTAAGATGTTTAATTAATTTAAATTTTATATATCGCAAATGCATTTAATAACAACTAAGGTACCTAAGGAACATTTTTAATTCACAGTACATGACTTAAATATTATAATATAAAAAACTAATTTTTGTTTAATTAGGGTAAGAATTGCGGAAATTAATTATTTAATTACCGTGATATCACTGGATATCTGTGCTTAATATGTTATATATAATAATTTCTTTTCTGATATAAATAACTGAACTTGTTATAAATAACAGTTATTTGCTTTTTCTTTAGTTGCTTACTTGAAATCCCTTCCACCCGTGGTTTCTCGGTGGTTAAATTGGCGTCTCTTTCTATATAACTACGATACAAAGTGACAAGCATTGAGCAATGTGCGGGTAATCCGTTGTCATTATGGACACGGATCTCTTGTTTCTGCATCCGTGCATCTATTCTCGTATAGATGCAGCTCCCCCCCACTTGTCCGGAAAGCAAGGGGAGCCTACTCCTGGATTAGGATGTCTCGGTAGGAAACCCTCTTATCTTCCATGCTATTAAGGGAATATATTGGAGATAGAAGCACAATAAGGTATGCATCGACTACCATATATGTCAAACAGACATTGTAGGGAACATAGATTTATGTAGGTGACTCGATATGTTCACATGGTGTAGTCAGGTAACAGAATATTTATTCTCCTGTGACTACTATTGATGAGAATCATTCTGATTTTTCAAAAATTAGAATGAATTATGACTAGATAAACTCAGTATGTATCAATAGCCTGTAATCTTTATAATCGAAAATCATGAAATTGCGTTAAAAAAGTCCAAGTTTCCCTTTTTTAAATGGAATTATTTCAAAAACGATTTGTTTATTCATTCAGTTTGTACATATCTAAACTATTTTTGTGAGAGCAAACATTCAGTTTATGTATTTATTCATACTCATAAAAATTATAAACCAAGTGCATTTTACATCCATATAGAAATTGACTTTATGAAATGTGTATAGAATAGAAATTCTTTTTGTGGAACAAATAGACATAAAAGTTACTTTATTGTTAGTCTAACCAAATAACATGCAATTCAGTAATATTAAAACTCAAAAAATATCAGAAATACTTACTCTTTATTTCCTTTTTATCATAACGAACAAAATTTATTAGGTTTAAATAATTATAATTTTCAGATGTACTTACTTTTTAGTTGTTTACCATATCATTTCTTTTACTAATATCGAAACTAACGAAACAAACTGAATAAAATTAAGTAAATTTGGTGCATAATATTTCTAATAGATGTATTATAAACTTGTACTCTTAAATTTTACGAGTGATTAACAAAAGAAACACTCTAATTAAATTCACAACATATTATTTCTTGAAGAGAAAGTAGTGATTTTCAGTTATTTTTGAAGTTCAACATTGAATTTTCCTTTTAAATGTATTCCCGCAAATTTTATTAATTTATATTTTAAGAGTAAATATGAACATAAATTTTACCAATTATTTTATAAAGGCAATTATGTTTGCCACATGAATTGCACATGCAATTTACTACAGATTTCTCATAGAGTAGTCCTATTTATCTTAAAAATTTTCCTAATTCTTCCGTAACTCATTACAACATTTTACTTCCACAACATTTTATTTCCACCATATTTTATTTCTGAATATGTTCTCGCAAATGGTGTTAATTTAAATTTTATGAGTAAAATTGAACACAAATTATGCCAATTATATTATAAAGGGCGTTAAGCTTGCTACATGAATTCAAGATGCAATTTTCTACCAATTTCTTCTAAAGTTCTTCTGTTTTTTATGATATTTTCATAATTTTTCCACAGTTCTTAACAGATTATCAAAATAATTGCAGGGATTTTTAATAATATTTAATACGATGAAAAAATTTAATAAATTTAATACATTTAGTAAAATGATTTATTCATAAATGTGAGCTTTCTATTATATTTAACTGTAAGGAAGAAAATTATAATTTTCATAAAAATCATTTTAGTTAAGGATTTTTCACAACAGAATTTTTCAATTGAAAATGTACTGCTCTAAATAATTTTAAATAATCCTCGCCTATTTAACATCAATCATTAATTTCGACTTGCTATTTATTTAGCTTAAATTTTTCATTATTTATAAAATTAATTAATATTCATTAATTTTTTTAAAAAATAATTTACTTAAATATTGTTTATTTGAAATACTTTTGCTGATTTTAATTTTTATAAAGGAATTTGAAAAATTATTAATTTTTTATTAATGTAATATATTTGTAAATAAAACTAACATAATTTTAAATTTTACCTTAAAGTAAAAAATATTTTATTTAAACCTGAGACATAAAATATTTAGGGTTATTTTTATTTATGTATTTTTATTTCATTGTTTATATTTTTGAATCTATAAACTTTATAATTTGCTTGGAAAGTAAAGTTATTCCGAGTAATTTCCATCGAACTCAATAAATCTATTCTAAATTACATCACAAATTCATAAAATCTTTATGCCAATTAACGATAAAAGAAGTTCATACCCATATATGACAAAAACGTTATATATTTTTATGAAATTCATAAAATTCAAAGTCTTCTTTAATCAAAATAATAAATTAATTATTTAAGATTTAATGATGCGTGTATAAAATTTGAAAATCTTACAAGAAATCTTTTTGATATAAGTCGGTAATTTAAATACTAGTAGGTTTGGTAAAACATTTTCAATATAAATAAGGTCTGAATGAGAAAGATAAATTACAAATATATGCCTACAGGAATATTTCTCATACTTTGGATAATTAATTTTCTCAGAGAGAATTAATTCAAAAACAAGAAAAATTTTAAGCTGCAATAATTGAAATAGAATTTTAATACTAATAATGGGAATTTTTCCACCCAAATTCATCTATAATTTTTTTAAATTAAAAAATATAAACTAATGAGACTAAGTCATCTAAGACTGCTGTCTTGAATATAAAGCAAAAATTTTTTTCATACGAAAGAAATATGATACGAGATATTGCAGTAGAAAATGTGAAAATTTATTGTAATCATTAAACGTTTTATGCAAACATAATGAGATGAAAGAAATAATACTATATATTAAGACAATATATTAACATTATACATTATCATAAAAAGAAAGCAGTAATAAAATTTAAAGAAATTTGGAGAAATACATTTTGAGAAAAAATTACCCGGAGCAAGTTTTCTTGCAGTATTAAAAGAATTTATCTTTTCATAATGGGGTTATAAGGATTGGAGGTCAAATATTACTGCAGCAATCCATGCATCTATAGAAATGTAGTTTATTAACTACAGTAATTAATGATTAATGGTTTGCGAGACTTTCCATAACAATTAATCAAACATTTTTAATTGATTAAAAACTAGAACATGTGTTCACATAAACAACAGCCTAACACATCATGCACTAAGTTTGATTAGGTGTGTAATATTGTCAAAGGACTAAAAAAATAATAGTTGAGTATTTAACGGTCATATCTAGTGAGATGTATACACAAAAATCTAATTTCGTGATTAAGAAGTAAAAAGTGTTTGTCAGAACGAGTTTTGTCTTGGCAGACACAAGGAACTGAGAGACACATACGAATGCTTTCCGAAAAAATTCAGAAAAATCGAACCATAACGAGAGCCCACATATTCTAGAGTTCCTACCAGTTCCAGCGTTCCTACCAGTAATTATTGTTTTGATAAATACTATCAGCATGGAAACACATTTACTTGTATCCATGATGATACTGCCAACCATAGGGCCTTGATTACAAAATCCAAACATGGTGCTCGGTTGAGGTTAACCGGGACTAGTCGAAATTAGACCATAGATGAGTGGAAACTGGTTTTTTGGAGTGATGAATCCAGTCTCAAGTTCCACAAGTCGGATGACAAAGTCTGCGTTTTGCATATGCCTAGAGAACGCTTTTGCCAAAATCCATTCGTCTATAGTAAACTAATAAATTTTCATAAATTTAATTTATTAGAAGCTTGAAATGCCAGTAGTATTTACACTTAGTCTTAATTTATGTCCTTGGTTTATTCTTTGTGTACTTATTCGCAATTTTTGCTGGTTTGGAATTTGATATTTTAAACTGACAAATATAAATTTAATATTTTATTTTGACAATTATAAACTTGATTTTTTTAACATGACAATTATGAATTCATTCTTTATTTTTATTCTCGTATTATTATCATCAATTTAAAAAATATTTAATATTACTTTATTCAGACTTTAGATAGCAGAAAAATCGCAATTTGTACCAATGGTCAAAATACCCTGTCAAAGCTAATGATTTATTGTATTTTTCCATTTTCCTTTTATTCTCTATGTTTATTTACATTGATTTAAATTTGAAACTCCATATTTTAAATTATTCTTTATATATTGGTTATATGTTTTATGAGTTTATTATATGTAATTAATATTGTAGTTTCGCTTTATTCTTCTTCTCTTAGCATTTGTTAAATTTTTAAAAAATATTCCATTATTTATATTCTGGTAATTCCATTTAAGTTGCTCTTGCTCTTAATGTATTGCTAAATAAATAATTTTTGCATAATAGTTATGATATTTCTAATCATGCTTTACACACACACACACACACACACACACACACACACACACACACACACACACACACACACACACACACACACACACACACACACACACACACACACACACACACACACACACACACACACACACACACACACACACACACACACACACATATATATATATATATATAAATGTACATACAAATTCCATATATGGCAACAACTACAGCTTTTTATCAGTGCTTTATCATATTTTTGTAATGACTGAGTTTTTTTGGATATTTAGGTTATTCTCTTCTACGAATCACAGTTTTGTTGCTTAATATAACTGACTATTTATGTTATTTGAATGATTTTTATAAATATTTACTCTAATGTTACTAATCATGCTTTATATATATATATATATATATATATATATATATATATATTTATATATATATATATATATATATATATATATATATATATATATATATATATATATATATATATATATATATATATATATATATATATATATATTTGTGTATGTATATATCCATTCAATTTCATAGAAATTTTGCATATCATATTTCTGACTATATTAATAGTTATTATCAAAATATTTAATAGGCATAAGCAATACATAAAATTCTAATTACAATCATAACTTTAATACTGTATTTAATTACAAGTGGTTAGTATACCACATCCACATGTTAAAGATAAATAATTTCTCCTTTAATTAAAATTTCTACTTTTATATACACCTGTTCATCTTAGACATATTTCTCTTTGCAACTTAATTTTGTTTTTAAACCACGAACTTGGAAAAAGCAAATATTCAATAATATTTGTTTTAAGCGACTCAAACTCAAATATTTATCTTTCCAAATCGGGAAAACTTATTTAACTTAAAATAATCGTTACTGCGTTGATAAGAACTTGAAACGCTAACGATAAAATCAACTTCTATTATAATCCAAACTTAGCTAAAATATTATAAAAAAATCCTTATTTTTTGTGATGTAAAAATTTTAATTAGTTATTTCCTTAAACTCAGCTTGTCTTCTAAAAATAGTTCTTTGATTATAAATGTATGGAATCAGGAATAATATAATAATTTAACGCTTCACTTAATTGAATATAAGAAATAAATCTGTTAAAATATTTTACTTTATATTCAATAGTAAAAGAAATACTTATTTTAATTGAAATGAAAATATGGCACATATCACTGAATTTCATGAATAGTAATTATATTATTACAAGAAATTTAGATATTTTCTTTTTGCTTATAAATTACCTATAAATACTATACGAATTTAAATTATTAAATTGAGACAGCATTTTGCTTTAAGAGCTATAATTAAGTCTACAATTAGAAGTTTGATAAATACTTGAAAAAATAAAGTTAAAAAAGATTTTAATATGATGAAAAATTCCTTCATGGACAAAATAAAAACTAAGCCTTCCAATTTTTTGACAAAAATTTTCTTCACTTTAATAAAGTTTAAAGGAAAACTTTCTTGTTATATATTTTATGAATGTTGAAATTAAGTTAATCCAAAAAATTAAACTATGTATATTTAAAGTCAATTTTAAACTTTTCTATTCAGAAGTATTTAAAATAAAGAAATATTTTAATGAAAAATCAAAGTATCAATTTTCATATTAAAAATTTTATTTTTACTTAATCAATTTACTAGAATATAAAATCAATTATTTCATAGAACATTATAATAAACAATCACAAATAACATTGCTGAACTTCAATTTTACTACTGTAAACTTGCCTTTTTTGTTCATAATTTGATATGATATGTCCAAATTATGTAAACATTTTATCGAGGCATTCATTCAAATCATCTTCCGTTTCGGTATGATTTTCATAATAAAGGTACTACCATTTTCTAAAATGATATTCGAGCCTTATTTTTTCGTAAAAAATTATTCTACTTTCAAAAGGAAAATTATTTTACTCATTATAAGGCTATAAGTTTATAACGCATATGAATAATCATATAAATATATTCCATTTTTAAATTCAGAATTATCAAAGGAAAACTGACTTAATTTAGTTATTGATATTAAATAAAGTGTTTTTAATTAATTAAAAATATTTTGAGTTAACTTTTTGTCATTTATTTAACCTAATAGTATTATGAATTAATAATATATAAGTTAATTATACTATATACGTATTCATTTATAACTTAATAAATAATTACTAATACTACATATATATTTACTTTGTAAAATGGAAAGATAAAATGATTTTCCTTATAAGTTAAGAAATAAAATACTAATTTTTAACACAATTTCATGTATATATTTTTTATATATTTATATATAAATGTTACATATAATATTAATTTTTCTTCAATTATATTGCATATATTTCCATTCTTATAGCTATAATTTTATAGATCGAAATTATCAAGCTAATTTTTTTTTACAAATTTCTTCTCAGAAAATACAGGGACATTATATTAAATCGATTAATAAAATGAATTCTAACTATCCTCTGTCAAAATTATTCTAGGAGATTATGTATATAAAAAAATATATTTTTCTAGTAAATTTTACTAGTTAAATAAAACATTCCTAAATATACATGTGAAATATTCTCAATAGAAATGTCTCTATGGGATTCAATTTATTTAAATATCTTATTTTGTAATGACTTCGAATAACTAAAAGATGGGCGTTTCTTTATCGTTTATTGCCAGGAACTAGGAAATATATTTTAAAAATATTTAAAAATCAATACTTATGATTAATCACCTAAACATGCTTATAAATTGCTCATAAAACTAACCATAGTTCTATCTTATACAATATGACTCAATACAAAAAATAAATATTTCAATAAATGTTTTCTTGATTATATTCTAATTTGAATAACGATATTTTAATGGGCAGTACATAAAATTCTTTCTAAATTTTTTTATGTTAAAACCCTAGTTATTTTGAAAGAGTAAGCATATAATAAGATTAATTAATAAAATTTCCTAGCCAAATTAGTTACATCTAATTTCTGCTGATTTTCCCAAGAAACGTTGAAAATGAAAAATACTTAAGTAGAGTTTCCATAAAGCCTACATAAATCAGAATAAAACTTATATCAAATTACTATAGTTTATCAAATATTCAATTTTTATTTATTTACTTGTTTTAAGAAATGTAATTCCTTTATAAGTTGAATTTTTAAACTTAAAATTATTTTAATTATCCATTTTTAATTAAATTAACTAGTTTTTAACTAAAATTACATTGAAAAATGATTGGTGATAATTAATAAGATAGGTATAAAGATAAGATAATAATAAAGATAAGATGTACTTAATTCTGCAAACAATACTAGAAAAGAATTATAGCATACAAAATATTTTTATGCAAAAATTTTATGATTTATAAATTTTTTAAGTTAAATTTTCAGTTTGAAATGTTTTTAAGAAAAAATTACCTCTAGTATCATTCAAATTTGGCATGTATTTATAAAATACAATATGTTGTGATTTTATATTGAAGTTAACTAAAAGTATGTGATGATTTTTCATTTGAGATGATTTGTTATTGTATTTTGAAAAGATATTACAGAGATTTTTCCCATGCTGGTAAAATATTCATGAATCACGCTTTGTGTTTTGTTTCTATGCATAATTTTAGAATCCTCATACATCTTTAAGTAAATTGCTTAATTATTTTAATTATTCATATCATGTTCCACATACAAGCTTTATAGCTCTTTAAAATTCATTAAGTTTATGTAGGGATATCTTGGAAAATGTTTTGTTTCGGTTTCGTGTTTCGTATTTTAAAACTTTAATAAAAATGAAAGTAATTATGTTACTTAGTAACATAAGAGTATTAATAAGTTATTGTTATCAAAATTAAATTTAAACAACTAAGAATAATTTATGATTTATGATTATTGCTATTTTTTTTGAAATGTACAAAACCAAAAAACTTTAATTTGGTGCATGTAAAATCAACATTGTATTTTGGATTGAATATAATACACAGAATTTAGCACAAATATGTGAAAATATTGAATACGAACATAAGTTTATGAATGATTGTTGAAAGAAATTTAAATATTAAACCATGCAAATGTCAGACTGCATTATTTTTGAGCTGCTCAATTAATTTTTTACACATCTTCCATGCACTTAAAAAAGATTTTACATCACCTGTATTTTATTAATCCTAGGAATAAGCAGAATGTTTTACATTTATTAAAGATTTTTCTATTATCAAGAATACTATTTCGTATTTTTTTAAGGATTTTAATTCATTTCGTTTAAATAATGTTGATTGCCTAAACAGAAGCCAAAGGATTTGACAAGCCTAAAATCTCGTGTAAAAAAAAATACAAAATATATGGTGTAACAGTTCAATTTTATGTGAATAAATGAATTTTATTTGAGTAATGAGAATATTTAAGAATTCTTATTTTTCCTTAATGTATCCGAAGAATACTTTGTAACTAAAGAATATTTTTTATCCAAATAAAATAAATAATAATTCTTGACAAAATTTACTGAACTGTGTGCTATATCTCATCTACTTTTCTATTAAATATTTTTGAGGTTTTACATATTTGCGAATTATGATAAAAATGTTGCAAGAGATGGTAGATTTTTAAATGCTTAAGATAGTAAATGTGAATATTCAAAATCATTGCTTCAAATTGATCTTATTTTTCAACTACTTCTTCTGTATTCTTAATTGCTAGAACAATTATCACTTGAATATTTATAAATGGTACCAAAATAAGCATGTATTTTTTGGAAACTCAATTTCATCAATTAATATTAAAAAGGTTTTCAATTTTTTAAAAAAATCATTGTGAACCTCTGTTATAATTATGTAATTCAAAATTTACAGATGTACGTTTATCACGTATATTAGAGCCATTTTACAAGATATAAATTATTTAATTAATTTTAGTAATTTCAATAGTTAATTTTTAAGTTCTCATATAAATAATTCTTTGCTACATGCATTTTTAAACTTCTACCTAGATATGTTCAATATTTATGTATTGATTCATGCTTATTTTTAATAAAACATAATAAATTCAACTATTCCTTATTTTTTAAATTTTTTAAATTATAAAATATTTAATATAAAGATTTTTCATACCTTACATTAAAATTTTGCTCCCACTGCAAAAAATTAAATTAATTTAAAAAAATAATTTAATTGAAATTGATAAGTGTAAATATTATTTTAATGGAACACAGAATCTATATGTTATTTAAAACTGTGACATTTCCTTTGTCATGTTTTTAAAAATAATTTTAACCTAAAATTATTGATTAAAAAATCAATGTTGATTGTAAATAAAAATAAATTTATGGATAACAGAGCTAAGCTGAAGTGATAGGAATTGAATTAAAATTTCTTATATTATAAGAATAAATAATTTATCGCCGTGTTTTGTAGCTACCTATCTCAGTAAATAATCAGGATCTATTCCAGCAGTGGTAGCAACGCGCGTCTTCCTTGTGAGAAACTAGATTTGGACTTCGTTCAATTTAGTTCCGTCTTGATTCGGAAGGAATGCTTTACTTAGATCCCATCAGCATCTGGTATTCATTCTGGTTGTCTCGCATCTTCACTTCACGGTCTCTCAGGTGTAGAACTCCTGATGTCGTTTTATGGTAATTAGAAGAACTAGGCGGCAGCAAAAGTTGGGGCCCCGAAATTGGAAACCGAATTGAACTGCTATCGAATGTAGTTTGGAGGGGGAAGAGAGATGAGGAATCGGGGTGGATGCTTGAGATGTGATATATATACGGGTTTGGGCATCGACAAGACAAGCAAATTTGCATAAGATTAGAGGTCCTTTTCGAAAATTACTCACCGGTAATGGTAGAAAACTCTACCGTAGCGCCTTTTAAAAGTTTCTAATTAAAATTTCGGAAAAGGCGCCTCAGAAAATTAAGGCTTTTGTTTGATCCTGTCATGCAGAGAGAACTTGTTTTTTCAAACTTATATTCCTAGTTGCAGTCGCTATTATTGTATGCGAAGGATCGAACGGAATCGATAACGTCGGTATTGGATTCATTTACTCTCTGGCAAGCTCATTGGAAGTTTCTTTTTACCCAATTTTTTAGATGAATGGTAGAGCGTGTTAATTAGGATGTTCCATTTCATGCATGCAATTATTCCTTTTTTTAGCTGTGCACATAGACTTTTAGTATTAAGTTTCTAATTCAAATATTTAATGTTTTTTAGTTTAATTAATTGGGCATATTTGCTTAGTCAGAAAAACTGATGCTTCAACATTATTTTTCATACAAATTTTGACAAAAATACTTAAGTAATACATTTATTAAATAATAACTTTTATTTAAAATTTTATTAAAATATTTATGCAATTTATTTTATTTTTGCTTTCTAATTTAGCTACGAATGTTTTGTCGCATTATTTTGTTATTATAACTACCAACGTTCCAAATCACAGTTACATTTTGAAAAAAAGAAACTTATTTTAATCGATAAGTTTTCAGTTTTTCTATAAGCAGTAAAGAATTTTTTTGATTATATAAGAAATAAATTTGCAAAATAATTTGTGAACTTAACTTTCAGTATTTCTTTAGATGAAATCAATTTTTAACAAATCTTTTTAACAAATTTTTCTATCATCATTCACACAAACTATTATTAAAAGGTTATTATTGACAGATGTGAAAAGATCATGAATGAAAAGTGATTGATATTATATGTATTATGTCTAGTGTCATTCCTAAAATAAAACTGCGGACAAAGTTAATGAATAAATATTGTTTACTTTATTTATTATTTTGGTTAATAATAGTTGTAATTTGTATATTTTTGTCATATTTGAATTAAAGGACTATTTTTTTCTATTGGAATTGAAATTTTTGTAAATATTTAAAAAATAACAAAACAAGCAAAAAAGTAGTATTTATGAATATTTTCAGCATCCTACAAAGATATGAATCTGAAAAGGTCACTTGAGAAAACTTAATATCTATCAATATTTTATTATATGAGACGTTATCAAACATTTGTCAGTAGCAGGTGTAATTTAAAAATTATTGTAAAATAATTCATTGTAGATAATTAAACCAAAACAATAAATAGGAACATTTGAAGACCATAAAAAGAAATTGATTTCGAAATCCATGAGTAAGTAATTTTTATTTCCTATTAAGTACAATTTTCTCTCTTTTAGATGAAAAAACATTTTTAAGATAATCTTTAAAAATGGAGAGAATGTTTCACATATTTTACTAAACATGGTAAAAAGAATTGATATACTTTTTTCTTAAAAATGTTTCAGTTTATTTCTTGCAATTGAAAAGCATATTTGATTCATAGCAGAGATAACAAGAAATGTAAAAACAGAGTAAATAAAGTCTGTGCATTTTTTCTATTAAAGATGTAAAAATCTGTCTGTTTTACTCTTGTTCAAAAAGTCTTGTCTTCAGCAGATTATTTTTATTTAAACATTCAAAAATATGTTTCTGTCAAGTAGGGTGATTACCTGTTGAATGAAAAATATTTTCTCATAATTATTAAATTTTAATAATTTAAATAAGTCACCTCAGGAGTCATTTAAAGATTAATGAGTAAAGATTTTTAAATTCTACTGAAATGAAACAAAAACTAAATTTTATTCCTTTAAAATTTGTAATAACTTTTAACTTTTTTTTTCCAGCCAATGGTACCTCAGTCATTATATTTATAACTACGATCATTGACCTATATCCATTTTCTTGTTAAAATAACTGTTGATAAATTTAATATATTCTGCTCCCTTTGATATTTTAAACTGATTTTATATTTCTTGATGTGCCTAATCTTATGAGATCCTTATGTTTAAAGTAAGAAGCAGTTTCTTTTGTATTCTAACTCAGATTGCTCTTTCTTAACTTAGGAGTACTTCTTATTTGAAGTATTATTTTATTCTCTTTATCACATTACAATAATTCTTACGTATTTAATAAAAGAACTTTTAAATATTATATTCTATTTTAAATTTAAAACTATTGTAAGTTGGTATTTTTTATCTATGAAAAATGTAGAACACTACCATTTTTAGGAAGAACATTTTAAACATTATCAGCTTTTATACTTCAATGAGAATATTTGAGATTGTTCTGTTATGATTGATTAAAAGGAAGGAACAAAATGCATACTCTGTGCACACTTCAAATGATTGCTCATATACATTTACGTCATCCATTTGATTCGTTATTTTTTCATCATCACAATGTTGAAATATTAATTCATGATCATCTATTGTAGGAATATTTTTTCGTAAAAAGTTGCAGTAAATATTTAAATAGAATAAATATTTAAAACTGTTTGAATCGAGAGAATTATAGCATTTCTGAAACTTTACAAATAACTATACGTCGTTTAACATATATAGAAAACGATAACCAAATAAAGATCAATGATGCAGTTTTAACTTGATCAACTTTAATAAAAAGAAACGCATTCTGTAAGACTGGCTTTTTATCTATTTCCATCCAACAGTGTGTATTCAATTTAATAGGAAATTTTGGACTTCATTAGAATTTATTTTTTTAAAAATAAAAGAAAATCATCTTTAAAAAACCTTATAACTTCTAAAGATGCTCTAAGATGATTTTTGAGAGGGGAATTATATTCTCCTAATAAATCTATGATTCTTCTAAAATTGACTTTATTGAAACTTAGATTATTTTTATTGGATGCATTCTATAATTTTATGAATAACTGTAAAGATTCATTATTATTCTCACTTTAATTTTTAAATTTTTGAATGGAGTTTCAAAACGCAGTGACCTTTATGTATTAAAACAGTTGAAAATAAAAACGAAATTTCCAAGTCAACACAGAATAAATTTTAATATATCTTTTGTTAAAAAAATAAGTTTTAAAATATACTACTTTTACATTTGTTATAATCTGTACATGTAACAAAATCTTTAAAATGTGAATTTTACTTTTATTTTATACAGTGAAAATATAAAACTCTCTGTTCTCCAAGAATACTAGAATTCTGCTAGAGTATTTGAATTCTCACCTGAATGCTAGAGTTGCTCATTCTTGACGACAGTTAACAAAATTTGTGGATATTAAAGAAATGTTTGAGATACTTACGATAGGGAGAAAAATAATACTCATAAAACACCAGGAAATATTTTAAATTACATTTATTTCATTACATTCTTTAAATTATTTTAGTATTTTTCCAAAATGTTAAATAAAATTTTGTAAAATTTACAATCATTTTTGAATAAAATTTATATTTATTTCATTTTTAAAAAGATAAATACAAATTACAAAGTTGACAGTTGTATTTACCTTTCAACTGCATTTACCTATTATCTTAAGAAAACTGTAGTAAACTTCGAGCTGAGCTTACTTTGACTCTATGTTTCTTTATTTTCACATATCATAATTAAGATTCCTTACAGATTTTGTATGCTTTTCAAGAAATAATTACATGTAGTTCTTGAAATCTAAGCTTGATAGATGCATATAAAATTTTTTTCCTTAAATCTTCTAAAGAAATAATAAGATAATGTGATAGGTTGATAAATATCAGAACAACTCGTTTATTTTTCACACTACTGTCCGTTTACAATCATTATTACATTATATATTATCAAGTCGTTTTATATAGCAATTGTAAGTTTATTTCTTACAATACTTATTTTTGCATAATTGCAATTCTCTACGTATTCTTAAAAATGCTTTATTGGTAAGTAACACCTTCCTCTTTAACATAATTACTTATTTTTAAGTTAAAAGGAATAATTTTTAAGTTATTAAATAATTTTTACAATTTGGTCAATATACAATATTTAACTCTGCATTTGAATGCTATTCTTATGTCAAATCGAACACAATAACTTCACATATAAGCCTACATGAATACCATTATTTTATATCACATATTACTCTATAATGCACGTCTTATTTTGAAAACGATTATTTCTCTTTACGTCATTTTTATTTAATGTTTTAGAGATATTGTCATAATTAATTTTTATAATCGTTTAATCATTGAAATGTGTATTTGTTGAAGCGTTTTAATACGAAACTTATTATTGTTCTATAAAATCATTTATTTCTTGCAGGAAAGAATATTTAAATTTATTTAAGGTAATTGATTTTATCTAAAAGTAAGATACCTTTGATGCTAATGCTTTTCTGTTTAAAAAATCATTACTAAATGATTGCAAGCTGTGTATGCTATTTGGTAACGAAAAATATAATAAAAATTTAATCATTGGAAACACATGATGCTAGATTTAACAGGGAAATTTAAGATTATTATAAATTAAGTTACTAAACGTATATAATATTGTACGTAAATAAGTGATTAAATTTCCAAATAACTAAAAACATTATGTCCTTAATCATTGGTTATTCTCAGCAAATTGTGAAACGATTTTACATGGTAATTATTAACAAACAATTAATCGACTTTTATTAGCACAACTTAACAAATCTAAATTTAGTATTTTTCTACAACATTCATGCAACAATTCATTTAAAAAATACTGTAAACTGTACTTAGACAAGATTGTATCACAAGGTTTTGTAAATACATTTGAATTTTGTAGATATCCTTAAGATGTTAAAGCTTTTTTTAACTGAAATAAACATTATAATATTAAAAGTATAGTTTAACTATTATGAAATAAAAATATCGTATAATAAGCAATATAAAATTAAGAACAAAACTTAAAAGATTAGAAGTTATAAATACATTTTTTTTATAAAATATTGATAAGAAAATTAACAAATGCTTAATACCAACACTCTTTTATACATTTTTCTATCTGTTTATTTCTAATTTTTTGAGGGAACTTAAGAATTTGCGTGTATTAAAAGAAATACATCATAAGCAAGAAAAAATATAAATAAGGCGTACAATGATAAAAATCTTCTTTGAATTTAATTAATTGCGTAACTTTTGAAGCAATTTATCTTAAAGAATTTCCTTAATTAACAAAATTTTAAAACGTTTAATTACATGTAATATAATTATTCCTGTTTTTCATCAACGTTTTAAGAAGATTTTAGAGTATATTTCACAAAGAATCTTACATTTCGAAAAATTCAGTTTCTCATTATATTTATTATTTTTTTGTTGTTTTGAAGATTAAGCTACTAAATGTTTATTATTTGAAATATGAAAGGAAATAAGAAACGTGACTTTTATAAAATTAAGGCAATTATTAAAATTTATTGCATTTTAATTTAGGAAAAGGAGAATTTAAAATGGCTTTTAATTTTTTTTAATGTATTTTATGTAAAATATAAAATATATAAAATATAAATGTAAAACATTACAATGTTTTAATCAATAAATAATCAAAACCTTTTATAAGCGTTAAAATAATATTAGCTTGTTTTTGAATAAATACAATAGATTTAATTTTTATGAAACTTTATTTTTCTATAATTAAATATAAAATTATTTTTAAAGTTTGTAATACTTTTTAAACTAAAATGTATTAATAATTTTAAATGCCTTAAATTAAGGTATAAATACAGTCGATAGACTATGTGATTGATGTGAAAAAATAAATTTGCTAGTAAATTTCATTACATTGGAGTTTTTACACATAGATTATATTTATTAGTTTTGGAAAAAATACATATTGAATTCAAAATTTCTGACAATTCTTAAACAAAGATATTGTCAATATCAATTAAAAATGATAGTTTTTTTTTATAAAATTGAAAGTTCTGACTGAGTGTATCACTTACAAGTTTTGTACCGAAAATGATTTATTCTACTATTATGATTTAGAATTTTTATTTAATGTGTTCCTTGTTTGTTTCTTAATTTTATTGTTGTAATGCATTTTAAAAATTGTTCTAATAGTTGAAAAAGTTTTGTGTATTGTTACTATATTTTATAATTCTAGTAACCCATAAATTTTCACTGTAATTAGATATAAAATGCAATAAATAAAAAAACTGCTAAAAAATTAATTTATAAATTTTTTTTCTTTGAATTGACATTCTTAGTTAAACAATTAATTTCTCGAAACAGTTTTACACGAGAGATAATTATAAAAGGAACTATAATTTATAAAATGAGGCCGCTGTGGCTTGGTTGGTTAGGGCATTTGTTCTTACTGTCGGAAGGTGGTGGTTTCGAACACCACCGTATCGAAGATCCGTCGTTTTCACGAATGGCGGCTGGAGCCCATTATATACATTGTGGTCACAGTGTCTTCCATGTAAAATGATACCTCCAGGAATCTTTTAGTTAGTCCCTACTTCTAAATCATGAACACCCACCCACTCTCAAGGCCAGTTTTGTGGCACACACAGGTTGCCCCATTCTATAAAGTGCCACAACATCCATTGTTATGCTGAAAAAGTAAAATATCCTACTAGCTGAGCATTCTGAAAAATTAATTACAAAATGAATTCCATCCTATTACAGGTTGCCTGCAGGAAGAATCGTACTTATGAGCTATTAAACGTAAATCTGAGAGCAAGCCATTTGGTTATCTCTCTATGCCTTACTCTTCTGGATGGAAATTACTTGGTTCACTTGTACCCAATTGTTGCTCAAGAGAAAATGAGCTTTGTGAGCTTCTGCTTTTCATGTAATCTGTCAAGTAGGAGATTAGGTTTTTTGGAGTTTTGTTTCTTGAAACAATTGAATACCCATGAAAATTCTTCCCGGAAGTCAAAATCAAATGCAGAAGGATATACTTCAGTTGTTAAACTGCCCATTATGTAGAATTTCAAATTATAATTAATTGATTCCATTGCTTATGAATTTCTATTTTTCTTGTCCAACCACCTCCCATCTTTGAATCTCTCAGAGATATCTTTTTAGTTTCCCCCAAATCTAAATTAAATAACGAATGATATTTATTATAGTCACACATTTTGATATTATATCCAATAATATAATACACAAAAATGTTAATTACATATTTAAAAACTATATTATCACACATAGAAGTCATTCTTTTCAGCCACATTTATCCCTTATTTTGGACTACTCCTACTTACTTTATGCACGGATATATGCACACATACACACACATGCACGCAAGCATACACACGCACCTACTAAAATCGGATGCCTCATGTCTTAGTATTTCAAGAAAAAAATTTAATTAAGTTATTTCAATTAAGTATTTAATAAATTATTCCATTTAACTCATAAGTCTGAACTGTGGTTCTTAGTATCAAATTCCAGTAAAGTAAATCATGACATCCTTAACTTTTTAGTAAAAGAGTAATTTACTGTGTATAATGAAATCAAAAAGAACCTAAATATATATTGGATCAATAAAAATTATTGATTTATTAAATCATTAGGACCTATTAATATGTTTAAGATTATAGATTTTCGTTTGTAAGAAATATAGCGAAACCCCTTAAGATTATTAAATGAGCTTTAGAATCGAAATTTCATAGTTAAAAATTTAAAAGTATGAAAGCCCAGTTTAAAATCATTGCTGTTGTTAATTCTTTTTTGATCATTTTTGGCTACATTCACACCAGTAGTTTACATTAATTCTGTTGCGAGCATTTCTCGGTTTTTATCTGATTTGGCTTCGCGATCTCGTCACGTTTCACTTGTAGCAATTTAGAATTTTCAATGCATAAAAAATTTAAAAAATGTATTCAGTTATTTATGAAAAATAATAGAAATTTGAATAGAAAATAACCACTTTTTATTAAGTAAAGTTCTATGAAATAAGCTTGATTGCTTAATTGGATATTCATGCATAATAGATTTTTCGACGAGAGAATATGCCAGAAGCTATAGACCACTTTGGTGTTATGAAATACGTTTCCAAGGTACAATGCGAGGAGTTAGGTCTACTTTGCACCCCTAAATTATACTGCGCTTCCCGGAAAACAAAAACGAGCAGGCGGATTTCTACGCAAAGAAGGTCGTAGGACTTTTCTCGTCAAGATACGCAGAGATTTCCTACCACACTATAAAACTACAACTGAAACAAGTTTTTAAAAGAGTTGAAGCTTCTAAACTGCAAGATAGGATAAAAACCAAGGGATGGAAAAATGACCTTCTAAATATCTCTGATGGTCCACGCCGTCAAATTGTGGCACAGTTTCGACTCCTAAAGGGTTATGACTGTCTGGCTAAACATTTGCACCGCATTGGCCCCTTAAATTCACCCGACTTTCCGTTCTGCAACTTGACAGAATCCATGAATAGGATCCACCTAGACCACTCTGTTGCACTGCATGGCAGTTCTGAATCTTGACTTTATTGGCAAGCCAGAGAACTTTTGTGACAATGATTCCGGTCATCTAGTTTACGTTTATGTACTGTATTCACTTGTCCTGTCTTCGTCTCATGTCTATTTTGTGATTTTTCACGCGTTTTATTTGTGTTATTCCTTGTATTTGCTCTGCCATTGGAAATAAAAAATAATAGATTTTGTAGATAAATTTCAAGATTGATAATATATTTAACCACTCTTAAATCCATGTACCTACTAAATACAAAACACAATTTAATTTGTACTTAATTGATATATAGTAAAATTATATATTAAAAACATTATAGTTATCATTAAAACCAAAAGTTTTAAAAAATCCATATATTTTTCACATTAAAATACCTAAATGAAGTCTATGACTGAAAATTGCATCGTTTTCTTTAGCATGTGAATTACGTGTAGCATGTGTTGCTATTTCAGCATCTCTTTCAACACATTGGGGAATTGACTTCAAGGTATATTTTAATTGGAAAAATTTCTGACAATTTTGAAAAGAAAGATTAATTAAATTTAATGATATTAGAAATAATAATTTGCCATAAATAGGCTTCTCGTTAAATACTGTCTCTTTAATTATAATTACTTAGTACATGGGGGATTTACAGAAAAAGTAATACCTCTGGGAATTTATGAATTATTCCTGAACATATTCTTCAATGCCTTGGTCTCTCCGGGAGAGATCTTATGGAGAATCCACTTATGGTGCTGTACTTTTTGAAGGTGTACGTGCTCATGAACCTGGTTTAGCATTGCTGACCTCGAAAGCATGCAACAACAAAATTTATGAAAGCATAATTAAATTTAAAACTTATTTATTAATTTCATTTGTGGAATAAAATCAAATATCATGTTATGGTTTGTAATTTTATTTGATATCCTGGTATCGCAAAAGACTAAATAAACTGGAAAGTTTTATCTTGGGATTTTTGCAAACATATTTATTCTTGCAATTATAATCAAAAAGATAGTAATTACTTATTTTTGTAATTAATACTATTACTTAATTTTTTACAAATACTTATTTCCACAAATTACTTATATTTGAATATTTATCATGAGGAATGTAAATTAGTATTTAAGATGTTTAATAAGAATATTATTTTCCATGGAGATTGTTCAAATTTGATGAATAAAAATACAAAAATGTGAATACGCACTTTGGAACAGAGTACTACAATTTTCCTATAAAGTAACTTGGTACTGGTAATTATATAAATATCATTTTATATAAAGAGTAATCACTTATCATACCTGTAATATTTTTTCGGAATATATATTGCGATGTTTTGAATTCCTATCCTAAACTTCATATTTTAAATATGGTGTTACAAAAAGGAAATACTATTTATTTTCCCTAAGAAATCGAAAATATAATTTAAAGTAACATTCCGTGGGCAGGCATTTAGGCATATCAGAATCACGGTCCTCATCACTCAGAGATTCACAGTCGAATCCTTAATCCCAACTCAAAATGCAGCACCACACTCTTACATCCCTCCTAAGGAGATCTTCCTTGAGAAGAGCACTAGACATCATTTGGAAGGAAATGCATTCTGACTCTATGAGAAACAATGTAATTTCGATGTGACTCTACCTTGTTTTCCTGAACTCAGCACTGATTAGGTGTGGAAGGTAAAAGGAAAATAGATAAACCTAAAAAATAGACTTCTTTACGCTTTTAGTGGAAAGCCAAAAGAACTTAATGTAAGGAAAGAGGCTCAGAAAAATACTAATTTATTTGTTTTGGCCAGAAAATCATCTTCATTTCGTGATCAAGACTTATCATTTTACTTACAGTTTGATGGAAAAATAATAGTCCGCACACCTAATCTTTGAGTAAATTAAATTGATTAAGATAAGACATTCATTAGATTTTAATGCAATATATAGTTCGAATTCAATAACAGTGATATTTTCTTTAAATTAAATATTATTTTTAATTTATACTTACTTTTGTTTTATAAGTTTTTTATTACTTTTCACACACGTATTTTATTTCTTCACGATAGAAATGTATAAGAGTACCCAGTAGCTTCAGTATAAAACTTGAAATAATATCAATAATGCTTAACTCAAATATGTATTTGATAATTAAAAATAAAACAATTCTAATATCGAAGGTATTAGCTTACAATAAAATATTAAATGTTGAAAAATAAAATTACACCTTTTATCTAAACTACTGTTTAAAAAAAAATAAATCTTCAACTTATTCAAAATTATTCAGTTTTGATTAAAATTATTTAAAATGTAGTCAAATAAAAATTTAATTAAAACATTTATCACTTTATTATGTTTTAATAAGAAAAAATATGAAATGTTAAAATCAAGAATAAAGCTTAAATTCACTACAGTTTCTAATTCCACTGAAACTTTTTAAATGCGTAATATTAAATACAATAATAGTTAAATTTATGTTTCATATATACACGCATATATTTTTGTATGTATACTTACATAAATGCGTAAGCATATATGCAAGCAAGCAAATATGTTGTTACGGCAGCTTTTCCTATTAAATATTTTAAAATTATATATGAATTTATATATTAGATTTAATTCCTTTGAGAAATATAAATTCATTACAAGTTTTTAATAAAACTTATGTTTTAAGCTAACACATTTTAGATATTAAAAAAAATATTTGTAATAAAATTTCTTTATTAATGTAATTCTGTTTTTTTAATTGTATTGAATGAAAATTCAGAATCTAAGCCTATTTATTCATTTATCAAAATTCCATATTTTTATAACTCAGATTCATTACAAACTATCCTATGAAATATAAATTCAATTTATCATATTTGTAAAAATTTATAAGAGAAATTGAAAAATATTAGAGAGTTAAATGCTTAATATGTATAAATTTTAAGGGTATGTAAAAATATTTTTATAAAATTTTATCAATATTTTTACTAATTATTTGAATTTTAAAAAAGATTTTATATTCATTTAGTATTTTTACTGTCAAACTTTGTTCCTACATAAATCATGAATACTTTAAATATCTTGCGTGAGCTATAAATACAAATTATTAAAATTTAAAGTTAAGCATTGATGTATCTCAAATTCAGCCAATAATTAATTCCTAACATGCTGAATGATTCATATATTTTAAATAATAACTCTCAACTTTAAATCTCCCGAAATTCTCTCATGCTCATCTGTGATCCGTAAATAAAACAAGCATTAGTCTTGACATACTTTCTAATCAAGAATCTGGCAACGGCATAAATTTCGAAGATACAGTTGCGCCCCCTGGCGGGGGCGTTTACAATTCCCGACATCTGTTGGTGCTTCCAGTTAATGAACACTCTCTTTCCCTCACGTTCTCAGCTAGCTAAAAATGAAGTTGGCGGATAAATTAAATATTAATTGAAAAGCAATTACCGAATTTCGCGATTAAAACTGCTTGGGATTAGTGTGCCGGAGGAAATTATTTAAATGAGATGCGCACGCAGTTTGAAAGAAAGTGATTAATTTTTAGCTTCCAAATTTTATGAATATATTTTGCTCCAGAAATTTGTAATTATGAACGTATTGACGTATAAAATCTAATTTTCCATTTCATAATAAGAAATGTTTTTTTACAATATATGTAGATGTTCTGTACTAGAAATGGAAGCGTCTGATGAAAAAAGAATTAAAATTTTTCTTTAGCTCTCCAATTATAACATTGGATTTCAAGAATGAAAAATAAATAAAATAGCTTTTTGATTTGAAAACCGTTTTTATTGATTTCATTATTGTAGAATATCTTTTCACTTTTATCATTTACTGCAAGAAAAAAACTTTAATTTTAAACCGTGGTCAATTGTAAAGATTGAACATAAGCTATAATTATTAGCAAGTGACATTTATCGTCAACTGCATATTTGATAATTGACTTTCAATTATATAAATAAGAGTAAAGAAGTCATTTTTTATTTTTTAATTTAAAAAATTAAAAATTGTAAAAATATGTTTAAAAATTAAATTTTTTTTTAACTACGAATTATTTTGAGACAAACATACTTAAATGTTATAAAAAAATCAGTTTTTTTTAAATATTTGTAATTTCAAATAAATAATTCATATGTAGTTCTTAATGACATTTTATATAAACTTTTTTAAAGCTCTATTGACATATTTTTATCTCTAGTTTGAACTTTTTAAATGATTTGTGTTCATTATTTTGAAGTTTAATTTTATATTTTATTGTAATTAAAAGTTCATACAGTTTATTGTAATTTCAGTAAAGTTCTAGATTCTTTCTCAATTATGAAACTCACAATTTTGGTTTCAGCTATACATGAATTTAATTTGACATTAATAGCAAATTAACAAATCAAAGTAAGATTTTTCTTAAGTTCAGACAAAAAAATCGTGATTTTTATAAATAATCTGTTATATTCAATTTTGTTAAGTGCAAAAATTTCTATTTATGATTCAATTAATTAGCCGATTGTAATAAAAACTGACTTATCCTCAAAACAATTTTGCTTACAATGAACATCAAAACATTTGTATTTAGAAATTTATGCATATTAATTAATTTTATTATATAAAGGAAAGAGGAAATATGGGCCACGAAATAAACTGAAACAAGCATAATGGCACCTTTATAATATTTATTTTATTATTCTTAAGATTCATACATTTAATTTTTTAAGACTTATAACTTTTCCTTTATTCTTTTCTTTTTCTTATTTTTGTAGAGATTTTAACCGAAACATCAAAATACATTTTCTGTAAGCAACATAATAAAAAAATAGTTAATAACTTTGGAATTTAGTCATATTTATGAAATATTCTATGCAAAAAAAGAAACTAGTGCCATGAATAAGCTGATTTTGTTTTGCAAAAAAATAATATTTTTAACCAAAAAATTAGTTAAAAATTTTTTAAAATATCTGAACTTTTTGGAAAAAAGTTTTAAAAAGTAGCATAAGTTTACAGTTACTAAATTTTTGTTGATAAATTTTATTCCAAACATCTTCATTGCATTATTTTTTTTATTTACACATGAATAAATCAGGTCACTGTTAAACTTATAGGTAATTAGTCATTATGAAAACTTTAATTTTTCATCTTATTTATTATGAAAACTTCAATATTAGGAAATAATATTCTCCGGCTGTCATGCATAAAATTCTCATTTGTAGACAACTTACTTCCGCATTTTGTATATTTTTACTGAAATTATAAAGTTATTAACACCAACAATTATTAATGATTTTGGTGAAATTTAGAATTTAAAATTAAAAAAAAATGATGCGAAATGAATATTTAAATATTAAATTATTGTTTTTTTATGAAAAAGAAGGATTCTGATTATGCATCACATCAAAAACCTGCTATATATGTAAGTATGCAACAAAGCAATAATTTACATTAGATTTGAAAATATGAATTTTTTCAAAGAGGTTTATTAGTTGAAGAAAATTATTTATGAAACCATAAATCCAATAACGTTTCATAAACATGTGATTACTTTCTCGTTATTCACTTTACAAATAAACAGAAATTTTAATCACTTCTTTTTTCACTTTATTTAACATATCAGCAAAAATAATGAATTATTTGCGCAAAATTACAAAAAACGCTTATGCATACTGCTTACTAATACATAAATCATGCATAAATAAACATTATGAATAATTTTTAAATTTGTGCTATTATTTTAAGCACATAGAAATGGAATAATTTTTCATCTGAAATAATGGCTACAATTAGAGACATTTTAAAATATTCATTGAGATTTTTACTCAATAATAAAAGGCTATAGTAAAACGACATAAAAATTATTCTTGTTTGTGACTTTTAAATAAAAACCTAAGAAAAAAATCAGTACCATTCTAAAAAAGTTCTTAATGGATTTCCCTATTCATTTGTTCTTATGCATGTGTAAGAGGGAATTTCAATGTTCAATGAATATTTAACTAAAAATGTTTCAAACAACAAGCATAAAAATTTGAAAGCGACCTGCATGATTAATGCATCGAATTTCAGTATTTGTTATGAATAGAAAACATCTCTTTGCTCTTTGAAAATTGCTTTTCTATCTTTAATAATGAAAAATCTATAATTTCAATTGATAAAATAACACCTAATGAAGAATAATTTAAATTTTATATGTATCTGATAAATAAAAAATGTTTCATTAAATCAATAATTTACTTTTAAATTCACATGCTATAATTTGAAATCAAAAATATATATGTAAAAAGCAAAAATGTTTTTGTCAATAATTTCTTTCTAATGCAATGTTTTAAGAAATCATACTTATAAGAACTTTCTAGCATGGATTAATCACTGTTATGTTCGTTAAAATTTTAATTAAAATTATGAAAGTATAAAAATTGCTATACAATACAGAATTACTGAGATAATAAAAACTGATTATCATCATGATCCTTACAAACAAAAGAAAATATTTTTGCACAATATTTAAAGAAATTAAATTTTATGATTTTTATTTTGACAGTGATTTAATTTGTTGAAACTGGTATTTTTCATAACTTACGAAATATGATAAATGAAAAATTTTCTGGTTGGAGAATGAAAGTTTCTTGAGACCGAAATATTAGCTTAGAAAATTATTATGACTTTTCAAGAATTTACTAAACAGTTTTGTGCTTTTCTCATAGACAATCTTTGAAACAAAAATATACTGAAGTTATGTTTGGAATAAAGCATAGAACATTTTTTAATGTAAAACATTGGCAATAGCTTAAAAAATAGGCATTAAATAACACTGATTGTATAGTATAAAAAATTTCCCTAATTTTGTTTTAAGTTCGTTTTAATACGCTAATTAAAATTCAATATGAGAATTTAAAACACTTTTAATGACTAATCTTGATCAAAAATTTTCTAAAGAGTTATTTACTAAATGTAAATTGTATTTCCAATGATATTTTATAAGCTATAATTACAGTTCTTGAATCCGATTTAAAATTTGGTACTGAATTTTATTATAAATTGAAAATACGCATTATTTTATTAACAATAAAAAATTAAAAAATACACATTTCAGGCAATTTTAAAACTTCTAATTATAATAAACTTGAAAATATCGGACAAAAAACTGCTTCATGCGTTTGATATTTTTCTCAGCATTAATAATATCATATATATGTTTCATTATATATAATTTTTAAACTCTGAATAACTGCTTTATGTCCTAGCTATTTAAGAGAATGCATGATTAATTGAAATGCATCTAAAAACTGAATATTATTGAAGGTTTAGTTTAACTTAAAAATATAATATATTAAGTTTTATTTTAAATTAATATTAATAAGTATGCTGGAATATTTTAAGCTTTATTTTAAGTTTTCTTTCTTAAGGAGATTAATGATATAATCAAATAAAATATTTATATCTGCTTATGTTATGTAAATATTGAATTATGTTATATTATGTAAATATTGAATATAAAATATCAATATTTATTGGGTTAATTAAATTTTTAAATAAATATATTTTATTATTTATTAAAATTCAATATTGAATAGTTATTTTCTTAATATTTTTCTTTATACAAATAAATTTTCAATAAAAAGTATCTAAGAAACATGTACTTAATATATTTTAATGATAATAAATGTGAAAAATTTTTGTATTGGATATTTAGTTTTATTTATATAATTGCTTATAAAAACAATTTATGATGTTCGAATTCAATATAAAATAACTTTTTTTTACAAAATTTAATGAATAATATTTTAATTTTAATAATAATGATTATTATATATTTACTTAAATATTATTAGAAACATTGGAATATTTTAATTGAGTAAATTCTCATTTAAAGAACAAAAATTATATTTAATATATATATACGTATGTACAATTAAGAATAAAAGAGAATGACGTGTTTTTGTTATGTATTAATAAAGTCAATATTTAAAATAGCTTAAGACCTATCGCGTATTTAATTAAAGAAATTGCAAACATTGAAATTAGTACTTTCTAATATGCTCCAAACTGCTGTGTTGAGATTAAAATTTTAATGCTATAAGAAACAGTCACTAGAATGACTAGAATGGTATTGTTGTAATGAGGGAGGTTTCTCAAACTCAAAGGGAAGGCCCTAATGTATTTTCCCCTATGTTATTAATTAATGATATGTCCCTGCAACGCACTTTAATGTGAATAATTGTTCTCCCTCTTTGCCATTGATATATATTGCAACTATTATTTAGCATTAGAGAAACACGCATTCAGTGGCTTATTATCATCTTTATTCCTGAAGTTTCAAGGGATAAAGTTTCTATCAGGAGCAAAATATATGACGTAAGCTGATTTGGCAAAATCTCATTGGTTATATATTTCTTTTTGTATTACGTCTGCATGGGAAATGAATCTGTATTAAATATGATTAAACAAAAGTTGCATCTGGCAAGTTGGTGAACTAATTAATTATGAAAATTGTAGTTGACTTTGCATTTGAAATTTTCTAGAGAGCTAATTTTACAATTTATAAGTTTAGCGCTTTTGTTCTATTTATAACAATCGAATCAAGTAGGACATTAATTAATATCTATTTTGATTTATGATGCTATAGTTACTATTTCAGTTTTTTTTGCTTAACCAGAAAATTTTTTATGAATGCTATAAGCAATTGCGACAGACACATCAGAATGCTTTCACCTAAATAATTAAATCGACTTCTTTATTTGCAATTTTTTGATTGGATTTAAATTTACATGTTTTGTCATCTCAATAAATTTAACTATAAAAACAGTTGAAGTTGAAGATATTTCATTTCAACTAAACATCAACGTTATATGATATTTATACTATGCTTATTATATATATTATATCATATTTATATATTATATAAAAATATGAATTTTAAATTCTTCAAGTCTTATTATTGGGCAGTTAGCTACTAAGTATAAGGTTAGTGAACAGATATTCTTTTCCATAACGATTACTGAGTAACATACACATAAGAATCACTTTAGGTTCAACAGTATTTTATTTTTCGAGGCATTAAAGTGATAGTATTTAATTTTTGCAATTAACAATAAAAAATATAGTAGAAACTTATTTTACTTTAATGAGAACAATGCATTTAACTTGAAATTAAAATAATGTCAAGTTTTCATCTATAAGCAAGCTAAAGAAAAATATCCTGAATAGGAAAATAAATAATTTCAATTTATAAATTATGTTTTCAGTTCTTCTACGAAGATCATAAATTTTATTTATTTTTATGGCAACAGCTTACTGGCTTATACAGCTTGCATGGAATAGTTTTTTTAGTCTGAAGATTTACAAGCGTAAAAGTAATGAAACGAAAATATAATGAATTTTGCTTGTTTGTTTTACATGGTTACTGTTACGAAATATACCACGCACATCACACACACACACACACACACACACACACACACACACACACACACACACACACACACACACACACACACACACACACACACACACACACACACACACACACACACACACACACACACACACACACACACACACACACACACACACACACACACACACACACACACACACACACACACTACATCACACACACACACACACACACACACACACACACATATATATATATATATATATATGTATACTTAGTTAGCCTTCTGTTCAAAAAATAATATTTTAAATATAAGATTTTGTTCAATACCTGAGAAAAATTGAAGCATGGTATTTTTTATGATAATGAATATATCTAAATTTGTAAGAATTATAAATTAATTCTAATATAACAAAGTCTAATAGTTTTTCTATTGTTCAGCATTCAGAAATTTTTTAACAAAAATGAAGAAAAGTTGACTCAAACTGTAGTTAATACACTTAATGCATATTTGGTTGTACTTCTTTCTTAAAGAGGCAAATGAGTACTTTTTAGAAATATTTTGTTAATGGATAAAAAATTGTACTTTGCTTCTTAATTTCTATTTTTCAATTGATAACAAGAAATGTCTTGCAAGAGAGTTTTCTTCATTCAAGTTATTTTTAAAGAATAATCTTTGCCAGAAATTTTTAAGTTTTTTTTTCAAAAATATTTTGAAATTGAATAAATTTAATAAAAAAAAACAATTTAAAAATAGAGTGAATGAACAGATTACTAAAGTCCTCATTTACTTTCTAAGGAATGCTTCTAAGATATTAAACTGGAAATTTTAGAACGACCTCAATGTAATATAATTCCTCAACAGCTCTCGCATTTATTATTAAATGTTATTATTGCTAGGGATTAGAAGCCTTTCTAAGTTAATTAATGAAAATCCGCAGAATAACAAAACTCTAAGATCGAAGTGAGTAATCTAAGATTTATATGTGAGTTTCTTTTTATCCTTCCTAATTCCGAAAACGGGACTGGATACGTTAAAGCTATTTACCTAGCCGATGGCTCTGAACCGCTTACCTCTTTTAAGTATCCCGAAGGTGAGCGAGGATGGGGTGACACAATCTCCAGAGAAATGTCCCGTTTCCATGGATACGGCATGCCTCGTTCCTTTGCACAATATTCCTTTAACCTGTTTGCTCTAAGCTTTGCCAATGTTTTTGTTTCAGAGAGAATAATATCTTCGGGAACGGGATTTCTAGTATGCTTCGCGCATACTTAATAACGGAGAAGTTTTATCCAACAATGGCAAGAAAGGCGAAAAAAATCACTGTAACCGTTTGATGTGTGATCATAATAAGTGTGAAGCAACTTAATCAAACTATGTTGGTGATTCCGTGGTGTTACATACTCTTCAGATCATAGAAAGCTTTATTTGTTTATTTTTTTAGAGCTGGGATTGATACTTAATGATGTAAAAAATAAAATAACCTTTCTTTTTTCATTTTAGGTTTCCTTTTTTTCAAAGTGAAGATTCAATTTTAAAAGTTCGAGTTACATGAATTAAAATTCATCATTATTGAAATTATTTAATGTGATAAATAAATGAAGGACAAACTGAAGATAAGTAAACACTTTTTATTTTTAAAAATGTTTTTTTAACTTGAAATGAGATTATTGATTGAGTTTGTAATGATCCTGAAATCATAAAAACTAGTGTAATTTAATAAATAATAGTTTAAAAATTAAAAATTGCTTACTATATCGCATAATTTCATGAAATATAACTAAGACAATCTGTTTATGCAAATATTTTAACGGAACTTAAATAAATAAAATTATCTTAACTTAATACATTTAAATAACTATTAATGAATTTATTAATCATTATTGATAAAGATCAATTAATATTTTGCATCGTGTGTACTTGAAATAATTTATTTTTCTGTAAATTTTCAATAATAGTCTTCAAATTAAGACTGGATTTAATTGACGTAGTTTTGAATTATATTTCGTTTTATATATTATCAATATTTATTACCAGATAATTTTAATGGATTTTATCACATAAATAAAAGTACAAAAATTATTTCATGTATATAGTTCAAGTTTATAATAAATCCCAAAAAAATCTTGGTTGGAACCTTGTAAAAAGCACGTCATTGATAACAATGAATGCTAGTTAAATTAAAATTAAAGAGAATTTTAAAAAATACAATTTTTAAATGAATAAAAAAATTAACGATTTAAACTGGACGAATGACAGTGAAATTGACTTTTCTAATTCAAATAAAATTATGCTTGTGAGTGAAAGTTGAATGAAAAAAGTATATTTAATGAAATTTAAATTTTACTTTGTTCGATTTCCAAAACCCAGATAATGTTATATCAAATTACGCAAAATAGTTTATTGTTTAAATTTATACTTGATACTAATTACTGCAATGTTAAATAAGCTTAGAGAAATGCTATTAAATTGAATTTCTTCAAACAATCTTCATTATGAAATATGGAAGTGCCAGTTAATGAGAACTTTGTTGCATGCATTCAATGCAACATAGTTAAGAAATAGTGACACATTTTTTCCGAAATTATATTAAAAATCAATTAAAATTATGGTAATTTGTAATAATGAGAGATTAGTATCACCAATAAACTGCTTAATTATTGAATGAAATGAACTTTTTTCAAATAAATATAAAATTCATTATAGGAAAAAATGTGTTAAAATTTTAAAGTTATGGCTATAAGATTAAAAATTTTCTATACTTTAAAAATATTAATTCATTAAATTTAGGAGAATTATAGTTTTAGTTTTTTCTAAAGTTTAATTTAAACGTGAATTTCGAAATACCATAGCATTGTTTGTCATTTGATATATATATATATATATATATATATATATATATATATATATATATATATATATATATATATATATATATATATATATATATATATATATATATATATATATATATATATATATATATATATATGTATGTATATATATATATATATATATATATATATATATATATATATATATATATATATATATATATATATATATATAGTATATATATATATATATATATATATATATATATATATATACATATATCATATATGTATATGTATATATTACTTTTCATCTGAAAAATAAACTATTCATTTCTTAGATAGAAATAATTTAAATTAAAATTATTGAATAGTATCAAATTATACAATACAACATAATTGAAGACAAATGGAAGCTATTGAATTTGTTTCATAAAAAATGATTAAATTTACGACGAAAGAAAATTTTCAGGCAATAGATGTAATTGCTTCCACTTCACTTTATGTGAGAAACAATCTAATCATTCTAAGTAATATAGAAAGACATTTAAGTGAAACAAAAAGTACTCCAGTAATGAAATTTAAACTCAAAATTCAATTTCTATTCCAATGCTTTTAACGAATTCCAATTTTCGTGACTCTGTTACTGGGAATCGTTACATGCATTGTAATTTTATGACCAAAGGGAAATGGAGAAGGAAATGCGTACTTTACCAAATCCTTTTTTACAATCCAACTCATCCCAAACAGAAATCCCTCAGCGACGATTACGAATATTGATGCACGTGACATGGCTTAAGGCCTCCCCTGTGGTATTCAGAAATCCTTTGTTTACCTTTTTGGGGACTAGAAAAAATCTCAGTCGTCAACTGCAGGAAAGCGATCCAACTTAAGTTGAGAGGTGGGGAAGGTGAGTAGGGAGGGAGAGCAACTGGATTACTAACCACAGGTTGTGTACCTGTTTGGATAAAAGATTAGGGAAAGCAAAGGTTTATTTTGGATTAGCAGTTTCGATTTTTGTTTTCGTTTGCCACCAAGAGCCTTGATTGTGAAAATCTCTCAAGTGTTAAGCTTAGAACTACACTCCATTTATCTTTACTGATTGGAAAAGAATCGATAGTTGTATTTGTCCTGGGAATAAAAAAATAATCCAAAGGAAACCAAATGAGTAAAGGAATAGAATTGTGAATGATAAATGAAAAAGACCTCATTTTTTACTAAAAAAATAAGATTAAAATATTAACAATGCAATTGGGAGTATTATCAGAAAAAATTAATTTAATTAATATATATATATATATACATATACATATATATATATATGTATATATATATATATATATATATATATATATATATATATATATATATATATATATATATATATATATATATATATATATATATATATATATATGAAATAAAAGTTTTGAGATTAATTATGAACTTAATTATGTTACATGAGTTCCATGAGAAAATAACAAAAATTTAAAATCATACAGATTTTCTTAATTGTGATTAAAATAGTTTTAATCAAATTTTAAAGTAAGTTACAAGGTCTTTTGATCATACTTTGAATAATAAATATGACAGATTCAGTTAAACTTCCACAGCAAGAAACCTTTGTCAGAAATTAATTCTAAAAGAAACTTCTTAAAATAAGGATACACTGTTTCAGAACAATTAAAAATGAATTGCTCTCAATCATGAAAACCATTAGTAATCTAAATTGATCTATAGATTTAAATATTGTTGATCTAATTTATATGATGAACGTGTCTCCATTAAGCAAAGTGATTTCTAGAAGAAATGTGTTAAATTTTACTTAAACTTTTGGCAGAGTAGGAAAAAATTAATTGATGCTCAGTATCCAAATGCGTTTCAAATTCTGTAAATTCTATTATAACTATTGAATAAATTGAAAGACACTCCAAAATGATCAAAAACACAGGTCTGCTGGGTCCAAAGTTTGGACAAAATTAGCCAATCCATGCTAGAAAATCATCAGATTGAGCTCGTGGTTGTGATATCCGTGCATTACATAATTGAATTATGCAAATAACGAAAAATGTGTAAGAATATAAATGTTATTGATATAAAATGTTCTTCCGTTTCCTAAGTAAATAAATAACATTTTGTAACTCCATTAAAATTACTGGCAAAATCAGGATTTTATTCAGAATTTAGTATAGTAAGATGTAATACTAGGTGTGATAAGAATTTTCGGTAATTTTTAATAAAAAGCTTTTCTATTCCGTTTGGTATGGGAAATATTTTTTCTAGTCATTATCACTTAAGTAAAATTCACTTTGTTCTGAAAACCAGGAAAAGCACAATATAAATATATCATATTTTTTTCCATAAATTTAAGATAACTGATAAATATGTGGAAGTTAGTTGTGTTCGAAGGTGAGAATTTTACCAGAAAAATGATCAAACGTATCTTCAAGAATAATAAGCTTATATTTTAGCTTACGACCAGCTAATTGATGATGATAACAGTTCGTCACAAAGGAGTAAAAACTGAGAAAAGTGATTATAAAGTACTGTAGTTGAGAATAAGTTTAATTTGAAAACTTCCAGAAAACTCTAAAATGACTCCATAAAATAGATATGGTACAGAGGACATACGTAAGTGATTTTTAATGGCACAGTGTGGACACATGTGCTATAATCTATGCTATAATACTATTATGTGGCTATAATCGTCAGAGGAATGCCCTTTCTAATTTTTGACAATGATTCCTTGTAGATGGAAACAGTAGTAAAGACAATAACATATTTCTTTCCGAGTTACAAAATCAAAAGATTACCGAAATTTTGACAATATCACTTCAAAGAAACAAGCACAGCACTGTATTATGTCCGTGACTTCAGAATTTTTCTGTTAGGGCTAATACAATGCCCAGGCAAACAAAGAGGAGGCTTGTCATAACATGGTTTACATTGTCGATAGCTTATTACATTTATTTCACTAACGGTGATTCATTGTCGTCAGCGCTTAACCGATTACCGAAAATATGTCATCTGGTGATCGAAAAAATAGATGTATGTGATGTTTTTGATTATTTCAAGTTTAATTTGGAGTCTACTTTAGGTCGGATTATCCTATGAAGAATGCTAAGGCACTTTTACGAACAAAACAACACCATTACTATGGTACAAGGTTATTTTTTATATTTTTTAACCCGGAATTATTCAGAAAGATCCAGGATTACTAGTTCTATTCTTTGATATGGTTAATGATCTCAACTAACTCAGATTTTATTCGCAAAACTTTTTTTATTTTTAACTATTTTTTCCACATTTCAATAAACAGCAAACTAAACTACAATTTATTCTTCCTAAAAAGTGTTTGGGTAGTTTTCCTCTACTGTAGTCATATTTTTATGCTTAGTAAATTTTTATAAAATATAATTAAAGAAGCTAAGTTTTATAATATTTATAGTGCTTGGCGAGCTACTGGAATCTTGATGATTAAGTTCCTTGGTAGAAATGCCAATTTAAAATAAAAACTTTATTACAGAGAACAAAAGAAAAATATGTTAATTTTATTTTGCTGTAAAAATTAGAATTTAGAAATTAAATTTTTGGAAAATAATGAGGAATAAAATAAAAAGGGTAGAAAAATAATAGTTGCCTTATGAAAACATATATTAATATTTGAATAATTCTGCCAGTCAGATACAGATGATACTTTAAAAAAACTGAGGTTAAAATATTCTAAATATCATCATTTCATCTTCTCGCATTTGTTTATGTAATATACTGTACATAAATTTTTATAATACTAAAAATGCAAGCATAAAATACTTAAATATAACATTATGATTAAGAATAGAAAAAATAAAAAAAATAGCCCATTTCATTTTTTACAATATTTACCTATTTTGTATTACTTTTGCATCGTTATATATATTTGTCATTGATCTTCAATAGTTCCTATGAATACTATAAACGCCTTTGAGACTTTAGCAGATCTCTGGGGTGATTACCTGGACTCTGGTGAGATTCACTGGGTTTCATGTTTTAAAACGTTGGAGTGCAAAAATTGCATTCGATAATTTGCATTATTTATAATATGTGATCTTTATTCGATATAAATTATTCAATGATTTTTTATATTTTTATTTATTGTAGAAATATTATAAATATTATATATATATATATATATATATATATATATATATATATATATATATATATATATATATATATATATATATATATATATATATATATATATATATATATATATATATATATATATATACATATATACATATATATATATACATATATATATATATATATATATATATATATATATATTTATATATATATATATATGTATGTATGTAAGTATAATATAAAAAATACGTGTATAGAAATCTGGCTATTTGCTTTTGGAACTGAGTTCTTGTTAAAATTAATTAGGATTAAGATTTTAGTTCTATATTTAATTTTTAACATGTGAATAATATATTTTGTTATTAAGAAATATTCTGTACTACATTAAAAGATTTATTTAAAAGGGGTACTTAAATTTTATTGTTATAAAAATATGTATAAAGTTTTTCTTTTTCAAATATATTTTGTTTTCAATTAAATCTTAATTTTTTTCAAATTAAAAAGAAAAAAAAAAACTCCAAAAATTTTTTAAATTTTGGATCTGGTATTGTTTATAAACTTTCTTTTTTGAAATCATAAACTTCTATTAATGACATCAGGTATAAAATGATTACAAACCATAAAAAAATTGTCTAACTAAATATCATTTCAGCACTAACAATAGAAACCACATGAAGTTTTGATATTTCTATTTACTATTTCTATTAATTTTCCTGGTTTATAGTGGTCATTTTATTCATCATTTATGACATCAAACAAGAAACTGCCTTTCCAAATTATATAAATATTATATTTTAAATGATTACATTTTATAGAAATTTAAAATTTATTAAAATAGCTAATAATTATACCTTTATGCAATAATATATGTGTTTTAAATGCATTATATTTTACCCTTTTATTAAATGATTTAAATTCCTTCTACCCCTTTAAAATTAATTAATATTAAATAAATAAAAAATTATATTAACATTTAAATTTTCTTAATAATATTTTAGTCTTATACACAAGAAGTACTTAAAATCATCTATATGCAAGTAATTTTTCGTAAAGAAAAGTTAACTTTTTGCACAATTCCTTCAGTTTCGGGAAAAACACTGTTAAAAATATCTAATAAAGAAAACACAATCTTTAAAAGTGTTTCATCCTTCTATCTCTTTTTATGTATATAGTACCATATTGGCAGTAAACAGGATTCGTAAAGTATAGCTTTGGTGAAAAAGAATTTGATAGAGAAATTAAAATCAGTTTTTATTCTTCTTGATCTGTTAGTCGCAACTTTTTCTACGATATACGTATTCTAGGATAGTATCACATGTATTAGATAGTATTAAATTCATAAAATTCCCTAAAATGGATTTCGATACAACGCTTAGATCAGCACTGAAAAATATAGCATCATTTGAACGAAAGACACATTTGCATCACTCAAGCAGCAGATACTTCAAAAAAGTAATTCAAATGCATTTGAACTGTGTTTAAAAGTGTTAATATTTGTAAAACTACTATGCATGATAGTGAATAGATTAATCCAGCTGAAATGGAACCTTTTACTGATGGCGTGTCTAGAAGTTCTTTTTTCTTCTCAAATATTTGTATGCACAGAACTATTTGTCAAACTATATCATCAAGTATCCATGATTATCCATGATTACTATTCCATCTAGTCAATTACAACTTTTGTATATCATTTGTATGCTTTCCTATAATCTGTAAATATTAGTCAAAGAGAATGTATTAATGGTATATGTAGTATAAATATTTTACATATCTATATTATGTTTTATACTATTATAACAATTTTATAACTTAAATATTATAATTTTCATCCCTGAAATGTGAGGAAATTAAGAAATATAACTTGATAAAAAGTTATAGTTTTCATAAAGTATTCCAATAATGTAGATAATTTTGAAACCTTTTGTTATACGTAATATTTTGACTGTGCGAGCTTAATTTAATTACTGTTTTCATTATTTCAGGAAAATTAATTTACAAAAATCATAATTTACCTAATTTAATAAATTAATTAACTGCTATTTTAAAAATAATATGTAACAATTTATACATTTTAAATGTTTATATTCGTTTGAAAATTTAATATATAAAATTCTGCAGCATACAAACAACAGGTGTGTGTAGTTTTTAGCGTGGTTAACTTATTCCATTACTTTAAAAATCACTTTGTGTTAATTTATATCTATAGCATTTATTTTATATCAGTGCGGTTTTCAAAACGAGTCCCTGTTTAATTATTTTGTTCCTTAATTAAGCATACTTCAATGAAATATCTCGATCATAATTAATATATGAATACAACAAAATTAAACAAATACATTGTGGAACGATTGTTTTTATCTCGTGAAAACCTAGATATAAAGCTACAAGCTGTTTTAATTAGAGGCTATTTTCAAATATGTTTAATGTTATGCAGCGAATTGCTATTATCAGGCACTGATTTTTTTTCTGATGTTCAGTTTTAGGATCTTTTAAACATTACTTTAATTTGTTTTGTGCTTCTTTAACTTGCTTAGATGTTTTATATTCTTACGTGTTATGTTTTTATGGTATAATTTAGGACATTTTAATATTAAATAACTGTTTAATTTTATACTTGATAAGAACCTTTTGAATGTAACATAAATTCTCGTTCCTCTTTTACTCTATGATGTTGATCATGAATAAATATACATTTTTCAATTAACAACAACACAGCTACTTTAGTCTGTTAAACTCTATTTTTATTTTTAGATACCTTAAACATGTGTTTTCCTTTTTGAGGTTATAAACTGTAAGTAAAATTTTATAAGAAAATTGAGTTTCTTAATTTTCTTTTGCAATTTTAACAAAAAAACTACTATAATCCGAATTATCCTAACTATTTATTTTTTGATTCAGAAGAAGTATAAATGGATGTCCGAGTTAGCCAGTTGGTGACTGGAGCCTTTTTCTTTTACAAATGATCACTGAAACCATAATTGACTGAATCGCCACTTTTCCTAAAAGAATAAAACTTAGAGGGACAACATCCAATATTTCCTTTTTCATTCTCTCTCTCATACCCCCTAAAAGGTCACTACCCCTTCCACTTTCTCTGGTTGACCGTTAAGATCAGCGTTAAGAGAGAGTGCTTGACTGCTTAGATCTCACTTCGTTAATGTTAGTTGCGTATTTAGATCCGGTAATGTAGCACATTGATTGTCAGATTGAAATAGCACTCCAGTGACTTGTTAAGGCACTCCCTTGTTACATATTATGCGTAAGAGTTAGAATCAAATTTGAGAGAATAAACTGTCTGTAGTTGGGGGGTGGCAAAAATGATTTATGCATTTTTAATGAGTATATTGATCAGTATTCTAACATTATATATATATGAAACCTCCTCATGAAATAATAATTTAATATTTATTTTTTATTAAATTTGTACTGAGCATACTCATTTAATGTCCATTTTCAGTAATTAAATTTATAATACTCAAAAAACGTTGCTATAAAGTAATTTATAACTCATTAAAGATTTAGATTTAAATGCGCAATAAATTTAAGTTTTTAGTATGATAGTTATTTTTTTTTACAAAATATTGAGAATCGCGTTGTAAAACAGTATTGAATAAAGTTTATTGCCGATTAGAAAAGAATTATGATTTATCAATAAGCTGGCAAGGAATTTATTGTCGAATGAGAAAATATTTGCCAATCAACAATAAAGTTTATAGATTGTTCATTATTTTTAATCATGTAACATATTAATGATTATGGTATATTAATTTTAATATAATAGGTAAATGCGTGTTAAAAATTAGTTTTACTTAAGAAGTTTATATAATATATAGTTAGTAATAGAATATACCTTAATCCGGAAATTCTCAGCACTGTAACATAAAGAGAAGATAATGTAGTCACTAGATACAAACTGAAAGAATAACACATCAAAATGGAACATCAATTATGTGTTATCAATGCAGACACAGGATTATTAACAGGACTATTTCTAGACATAGAACTCAACCCTTTTGTGGAATGACTATAATTTTAGACGGCACTAGATTTTACAAATAATGTAGGAACTGCCCTTGTTACTGAAGGACTGCCCTGAAGAGAAGCTTACCGCGGAAAATATTTTTATCTGCTCGGCCATTATAAGAAATTGACAGGCTGTTGACGAATTTCCTTTTCAGCAAATTTCTATAATGATAAAATTGCATAATTGACTTTGGTACTGTGAGTAATTTGACTTCACTCCAAATAGACACAACGCCAACTTATCAACCAAAACAAACTAATAAATTTAAATCAGATTTCAGGCCAAACGAATTTATAATAGTTTAGAATAATTCATTTTGTATTTGAAAGAATTTGGTAACACTTCAGGCTTCCAATTTTAGAGTAAAGATGCAAAGGAAAGTTTTTTTATATATAAATTTATATACTTGAAATGAACGTTGGGTAATAATTGTTAATATTCATCCTAGGACACCTAATGAATACTTAATATCCCTATATCTCTTTCTTAATATGTACAAATTATAGAAATTGCGCTGTAACTTGGAACTGAATATGGATACGAAATTTAATAATTATTCACACTATATATTTGTGCTTTTTAGTAAAGCTGAAAAACTTTTTATAAAAGTACGAGAATCCTTTATAGGAGCAAAAATGTTCACCATCGAAGGAAACAAAATTATAAAAATAATTTTACGCCGAAATATTTATTGAATTACCATTTGTCTTTATATTTTTTGTGAGTAAGTGCCATTAATAAGCTGTTTCTTTTAATAATTGCTGACTTAATTTATTCTATTAAATTTAAAAATGGCTTGTAAAAAAGAGGAACAACTTATAAAACATTCAAGAGCGACTTTTTTTTATCAAAATTATAGCAAATCAATTTGAATATTTCTAAGTTAGTGAATGTATTTTATTCAACGTACACTGAACGGAAAAGGAGTTTAAAATAGAAAATTACATGAAGAAAAATTCCATTAAGTAAATTCAGCATAATCATGTATTTAATCAGAAAATTTGTAAATATCTATATTTTAATAGTGTTAATATTTGCGCAGTATTTAAGGAAATATCTGCTACAATTTTACCCGAAAGGATTTTACGAATCTTAAGTTGGATTTCATTATAGTTCTCAAGGAAAAGGCTTTTTACAAGAAACGCCAAGTTTATGCTTTCTGTTGAAAAAATCAGTACTAAATTATATCGAATTTTTCAAGTGTTCTTTTATTTGCTATTCAAATGATTTTAACATATTTGTGGATTTTATTAAAGAATTTCATGAAAAAGGAGAAAAGAGGAATTTAATGACAAAGAACTTAGTAAGTGAAGTAAGATGCCCTTGTTTGAGTATGCATATCTTTATAAGGAGAGGATAATTTGATATTAATCGATTCCTTAATGAATATAATAACTTATTTCAATATTTTAAAGAATAGAGTTTAAAGTACCTACTGAAAGTTTGGTTAGTGTAAATAACTTTTTGAGTTTTCTTCAATAAATACGAATTTAAATAAAATGGCTTGTCAAGTATGTCCCAGGTACCACACTACATTACATCAATGTATTTAGAATCTTAATTTAATAGCCAGAATTCATTTTAAAGCATAAATTCAAATTCAAATATGGGAAATTAAAATGAAGTGTATTTAAATTATATATTGGTTGAATAATGAAATATTAATAGTAAAAATTAAAAAAAAGCCTTGTAAAATTTTCCCTAGAATTTTAGAAATATTATAAATGCAGAAGTATTCCCGAAAATACTAATTAATCAAAATATTATTTGTTTAATTTTATATTTAACATTATTGATTTTTAAGTGCATAATGACTTTTGTAGCATAAAATTTGGTATTCTTTGTTTAAATATCTTTATAAAAGTAAAAATTACATTGTTTTCTCTTAACACATGTTTAATAATTATGTTAGAAGTAGTTAATAAAACATATTAAATGATTACCAATATGAAATGTTAAATTTTAATTAATTCGTATACTATCATTTGTAATTCGTAAATGTAAGAATATTGTCAAAATCTACTGTGCATATATATAAATACGCGCTAGAATATATAATATCGATATATATTATAACTGCATAATATAGCATGAATGTACTTACATTTTTAATGAATTTCATAAGGAAATATAATTAGAGAAACATTTGATAACTTTCCTATAAGAGAAATATTTTTTCTCTCTCTTTTCTATTAAACGTTAATTAATCATAATTGAATCGTTTTCACAGAAATTTCTTGCATGAAAATTTCTGAGAATTAATATGACAATTAAAAACACTTTGAAACATCGTAACTTAACTTTAACGAAAACGATCTCCTCTTCCAGTGAGTTCTATGTTCAATAGCATGGAATGTTTCTTTCGTATTCTTTTAAATGTATTCTTTCAAAATGGGAACATTTTTAGAGTGTACACGGAGTTTCAAAATTCAAGAACTATTCTGCTGAAAATAACTAAAGATTTGTAAAATAGTTTACGCTTTCCGTAGAAAAATAAATATGTTTATTGTAAAGATTGTGAAAGGGAATCTTTGTTGTCATTTTTTATTTCTTTGCCCTAAACTAAAAGTAAAGTAGTTTTACTTAAATAAACCCCTTGAAAATGAAGTATTGTATCATTTTTTTTAAAAAAAGTTTAAAATTTGATGAAGGAAACACGTTTTAAAAGAACGTTTAAAACATGATTATTAAATTTTTACGAGTGCCCCTGTTTGGATTAACTTTAAAATCTTCATTAAATACTCTTAATATAAAAACTAAGCAACTTTAATTTTTTCCGGATAATTGAGCTGTCAATGATTTTTTTTAATTTAAGGAGATGTTGATCGGAAAAATCTTCTTAGAAAAAATAATATAAATTTAGAAATATTTGCAAAGTTGAAAAAAATTAATTCTCAGTTATAAATAGTTGGTGTAATTCGTCTGATAATAGCTGCTAACATATTTTAATTATTGATTTTAGATAATTAAATAAAATACTTTAACTTATCACGATAAATTCTAGCTTTTGTAAATAAAATGCATTTTGTTAAAGCATAATGAATTTTAGTTAAGGTACAAAATCACATACATTTTCCCTTCATATGCATGACTTGAATTTTTTAAAGATGATAAAATAGTTGTAAAGTTTCAACACTTTTATTATTGATTTAATAAATTTATTTTTGAGTAAAAATATTTATGGAGCAAAACATATTATTCAATTTTAAGCATTGCTGACATTATCAGTAAACATAAACATAAGCGTTTTCAAGACAATATGGAAAAATTAAAGTAATATTAGTTTAAAATTTTTTAAGCTTAATATTTCCTTAATGTCTTGAAAAATTATTATTATTATTTTTTTCTAAATATTCTCATTTATAATGAAGTACATGGTAAAGGAAAAATAAAATTCAGTTTGAAGGAAAAGTTTGAAATTCTGACCTTTATGAAAATCTTCACTTATATAAACTAAAATGAATAAAATAATTAGAATTAAAATGTAATAATTATTAAAGCAAATGAATTTATAATATTTATTAAAACTGCATCAAGTAATTACAGAATCTAAAATATTTAAATATATTTTGTGATTGAAAACCTGTTCAAAAATCAATATAAAATACTCAGTTACTATTATTTCATATTATTTAATCAATTTAAAACATTAAGTTATATATAATTTACTGTCTCTTTTATTCTTATTCAAATAAACCTTATATAAATTTTTAAAACATTATATAAATTTAAAATAAGTAGGCAGTTTTTAGTATGTTTTTAACTTTAACGGGATTTTAATGTAATAAGCATTTTTCTATTAGGAAAACTTTATCATAAAATAAATATTTTTATACATTATCCCTTCTTTTCATGCAAACGATTTGTAGTTATTTTCTCTTCGTTCAGTGCTACTGCTATAGAATTCTTTTAGGTAAATAATACCAATAAAAAGGATTTTACATATGGTTAGGAAACTGTATTAAAAGCCTAAAATGTTGAAAGAGAAAGACATAAATATGTCTTCTATGTCTCTTGGAGCAAAGATAGCTACCAATATCCATTTTCGTACATATTGAGGGTAAATTTTTCCTTCTACATCCCATGCCATTCAAACATATTTATTGGCTTACTTTCTGCTGATCTGGCTTCAGTTTTATAGTATAAGCTCGGACATTTCACATCATTCGCTTGACATTTTTGATTTTGAAATTTTTACGTACCGTGATTTATTCTCTTTCTTTCTATCCGTCATCTTACTTTTCTTGGTCTTCGGTAGATCCGTGAATAATATTTTTCTTGCTTCAAAGATTTTGACAGACATTTAAGGTCATCTGAAGAAAAATTGCTTCTATAGAGAAGCTTCTCAAAAATAGCTCTGTCACATTTTTTCACGATTTCTTTCCAAAAAAATTTTATATTGAAGTTCCAAGTTATACCCTAAGTACATTGATTCCAATTGCTTATTTCATAAGATTAGTTATTATTAGGCTATTTTTCCTGTACGTACTTTCAGTCTTGTTATTGTTTCGGTACATTTTATTCTTAAGCTCATTAGAAAATACACCAATTATTAATTTTCCATAAATATTGAGTGAAAATAAATATTGATTTCATCGTTCAATCCAAATTCACTATCGTATAATGTCTGCCTTCCATTCCAACATCAAAAGCATGTTAATTATGAACAGAAGGGAAATATATTAGTTTATTTTTCTTAAATAATGAATTAAATTGGTTGTTATTTATAGATATAGAATATATTTTGTGTATAGTTTAATGCAAAAATCGTAACACCTCTTTTGGCCATAGTAAAGAGGTGTATATAGTTATTCAGCATTGAGGAAAATTTATTTGAGGTAATAAGTATTTTAATTTTTTTATAACTTGAATATTAGGAAAATTAAGCTTGAGTAAGTTAGTAAGCACATGTATTCAGTTTTTTTGTTTAGTTGAAGCAAGTACATGTGGTTAAGATGTTAGAATTTGACATTTATTTTGACGTATTCCTATCTATTCATATTTCACATTCATATTCTTATATAGTAATAAGTTTTTCAATATTTTAAGATTCTTTTAAGTTTGATGAAACTATCATTATAACGCTAAGATATTCGATGCTAACATACTATTATTATAATGTTAAGATATTCGAATTTGATGAATTTTGTTTGTTTCTGGTAAAAATATTTTAATTTAACCTGAATCTGATTAAAATCTTTCATGTTTCTCTGTCCACTGCGCAATTCTTAAAAATTTATTATAATTCAATTTTAATTCAATTATATTTAATTAAAAATATTTTTTAATTCAATAATTTATGTATAGCAGCATTCGTAATGTCAAAATTCTTGTAAAATCTGTTAAAAATGTAATTCTAATTTATACATTCTTATTTTCAGTGAAACTTAAAGAGAGTTTGATATAAAATATTTCATAAAATAAAAATTTTTTATGCTTCAATTTATAATATGAATTGAAAGCTAAACTTGTTTAATTTAATGTGCCATACTCTATAATCTCTTAGAGATATGCTTTGAGAAATGCGCTTTGGCATGTAAGACAAGAAATTGAGTTTAATAAAATATTTCTTGTTAAAAGGAAGATGCTTGAATTTTACTGCTTAACTTAATCTTGTAAACGAAGTAATTGATTTTTTCAATGGTAATTAGCTGTCTACGTAAATTTAATATAGGATGAATTTCTTAAAGTAAATAATCAAACCTCTACATTTTATAACCATTGAAAATTTAAAAGTTATTGTTGTTTGTAAATTGAACAAGCATAACTAAAAAAACGTTCTCTTTAAATAGGAGAATTCTATAAAATGATTTAAATTTATAACAAATAAGACAGTATAGTTTTCTATGAGAATTAATGGTGTTTTTTTAAATTTTGTAAGAATCATTTAAAGTTTATAAGTTCCTCATTGATATGCAATTTAAAAATATTAATAAATTATTTGTCAAAAGAATGTTTAATACTTAAATAAATATTTCCACATCATTTTAAAATCAGTTTTTACGAAATTAGAGACAAAATAAATATTGAATTGTTGATTTAGTATTTAAATACAATGAGCTTGATTATCAAGCTATAATATTATTTAAATTTCCTATAAGTAAATAATAATGGATTTGTTGTTTATGTTTAGTTGTTTAAGTTAAAATTTTAAATTTTAATATATATTTTCCAGAAAGTAAGATTTTGTATACGTTTAATAGACAAGATAAGAAATGTAATATATCTGATTTTATATGTCGTATATCTTTTCTCCAGTTTCGTTGTTTCAACGAAACGTTCAGGCGAAAAAAAAGAGATGCTAAAGACTACAATGAACAGCCGTCGCGAGCAACGATATCGACGTCCTTCAACTTGTCTTTTGTAAAAAAAACAGCTGGGTTTTCAATTCAGTACTATAGGAAGGAAAAGAAAACTATCAAAAAACAGAGAAAAAAAAACAAAACAAGAAAGGAAATGGCGTCGCCAGCCGACAAAACCAAGATAAAAACAAGATAGTGAATTCCATCTGCTGTCAATTTTCATCAATAACGTTTGGAATCTCCCGTTTCTCTTTAAAAATATAAAATGAAATGAAACAAGAAAAATATATCAGGAAAGCTAGGGAATGGGAAAAGATGAAGACGAGAGTTCAAAAGTACTTTTTAAAAAATGCCGCTTTGATTTTATTACGCCTCTGAACCAGACGACTTCTATCTGTATCCAGAAGATTCAACGTTTCTTTTTCGTGTTGTTTTGTTTCGATTCTTGTCTAGCAGATGTTGCCTTCTTTTGTTGGTGACGTACTTACATTACACAGACTTCTTCGCAAATGTATATTTTTAGCTGTTTCAAGCATACAAAGAAGGAGGATTTCTTTCGTTGCTAGATGTGGTGTGCGAAATAAAGTTGTGAACCATGCGAGTGGGTGGTGTGTGTATTGGAATGGATATTCCAAAACTCCTAAAGTTAAAATGTGTTCTCGAATGAAGTTTTTAGAGTTAAAAGGGATACCAGTACCAAGAGAATATATTATCTTGAAGTTATGTTATCTGATGTTTTTTATCAATATCTCAAACTTTCGTTCCTAATGCAAGTAATGTAAAGAAAGTCTTGAATGTTAAAGTTAGATATTTAGAAATATCAATATTTACCAAATTGTTGGCTAAAAAACGATTTTATGATATTAAAAAATCTAAATTGTTTGAAACCAAATTTCTTTCTTTTAAAATAAAAAAAGTATTTTAATTAAAATATAAAATTTATTTTCAATAGTAAGTTTCCTTTTTAAGAACATTCACAATTATTTATAAGCATTTGATTGCAAATTTTAAAGCACACTGCAATTTAATGATGATATGAAATGTTTTAATTATTTTTAGAATAACAGGAACCATTATTCATCCGCTAAGTTCTTGATTAGATTTTAAGTAGAAATCGCGAAATATTATTTTTATCTATTGCATCTAAATTATAAGAAAAATGGTAATTGTAACTTAAATTTAGTTAATGTAATAATATGCTTAAGCGTCTGATTATTTTGAAATAGAATAACTAACATAAAATTGCATTTAATAGTTATGACTGTGTCTAATAAATATATCAATTAAAATGCATAAAATTTTTAAAACATAAAAATCTTTAAAATGTAAAGCGCAGTTATTTTTTTTTAATATGTATGATTTAGTATGCATACCATGTAAATAATATGCAATATATTCGCAATAACTCTGTTTAATGAAAACAGCTAAAAACTTTTCATCAGAATAAATAAAATTGTATTTCTTTATAAAGCTGTCCTTTCATCTGAAACATTAAAAATGTTTTATTCCAAAATTTATAAGTAACTGATAATAAAACAATATTTATAAAAATTTTAGCATTTTGAGAAAGTTTTTAAACAATTTCAAAGTTTTTAGTTAATTAAAAAAATATTAGATAAGGAGAAATAAATAATAGTAAATACTCACGCAGACTGATGTTTTTAACAGCATTTAAAATGAAAATTATGCAAAAATTTAGTTGAAAAAATATCTATGAATATAAACCTTTTTATAATTGTTCCCTTAACCTTATAATGTAAGCTATATAGAGTACAGAAACATTTAGACTTAATATACAGGAACTTTTCATCTTTAAATTATCAATCAAAATTAATTTTCATTTCACACGATTTTCTTTTTATCCATAGATATAAATTTATAACTCAAGATGTATTACGAGAATGTATTTGCATTTATTAAGAATAATAATTGCAAAGTTACTAAATATGGCTTAAAATTTAACTAAATTAATTACATTAATATTTTATAACGAAGAAAATTACAATACAAATGATATAATTATAGAGAAATTTCACGCAAATATCTGAACTATGTTACATTACAACTTATAATATTTTCACGACAGATGTAAATTTATAATGAGTGTTTCGTTAATTATATAAGAAATTTTCTATTTAACATGGGTTTTAAATATATTATTTCTAGCCAAATAAAGACTGCTTTTATAAATACGTAATTTTACGACGTGGTCAATGGCATCGCTTAGCTAACAATGTAAATTTCTTGTAATTGCTTTAATTATTACAGTATTTTATTTAAAACAAGATACTTGAAATAGCGCTTATTAATAATGTTTAATTTTTTTATATTTGTTAAAATTTCTCAATTTAAAGGAAAGGGGAAAACACAAATATTTACTTAAAAATATTTTTAAAACTTAAAAAATTAAAAAATATTTTTAATTTTTGGTTTAGCTTCAAAGTATTTGAAAGTAATTAAAAGCGTAACATTTAATTAAGAGCAGTTTGGATCGTCATTTGTTGCTTAATTTTTATTACTATTCGGAATATTATTGAAAGGATATGAAAATTACATCTTTAAAATTAAAATTACTTGTATGTTAAATGAATGTGTTTTACTATGAATTTTTCACTTCAAACTATATATCCCAGTGCAAATGGTTTCTTTCATTAAACGTAACACATATTACTTTTCAGATTATTAATATTATCCGTTAAGAAAATTTGCCATTTTTAATGTAATGGCTTAGTGTTTCCAGAATTTATTTTAAAATTATGAGGAAAATTAGTTATTAGAATAAAGTTCATTTTAAATGTTAATGAGTTATTATTGGAAAATTTACTAAATTCATTTTCAAAAACAAGTTCTTTTTGGAAAATAATGTTGCACGTTTTAAAAGATTTAATAACTACAGACTATTCTATTTAAATTATAATTGGCCCGCACCTCATAAAGTGTTTTGTAATGGATTGTTATTTTATTAATAACCCTTTCATTAATTAATTAAGAATTAACATTTCACTTATTTGTAAATGTTTAAACAAATGAATGAATATGAATGAAACAAAGCTTTAATATTGTTATGCATAAACATTTTCCTTTACCATTGCCCTGCTTTCAATTTTTCAATTAACATATTATTAGGATTCCATAATATAATTGATTTAAAAATTTCTTTTTCATATAAATTCAGTTGAAAATAAGTTCTTGTTAATTATGTGTTTTAAAAATATTGTTTATATTGCTGAAATGAATTTAATGGTATGGATTTCACACAATTTTAAATCTCAAATGTAAACAGAAATAATGTTGATATTTTAATACAACCATGAAATTATTGGAAGTGAATAAAATTTAAAAATTGGCCAATATGCTTAAAATCAAAGAGTTTATGATGACAATCATTTGTAAAAGATTCTAGTTGATTAAAAAGGGAAAATTACTTTTCCGATCATGTATCAACTGATATGGTTAGAGTAAGAAGATGGATCTTTGGCCATGAAATTTGTCTTTTCATCAGCAAGTATGATCAAAACAAAAGATAGATGATCATAGTTGTTTTATCCACACAGCTTACAGTAGTGACTTATATTTATATAGTGTTAGATTTATATATTGAAAACACATTGGAGTAGCTAAATTTTGAGGTTAGAAATGAAAAATATAGTTACGGTACTCAAATTAATAATTTATGGTCTACAGTTTTATTTTTACATACGGCTTTATTACAAGGATCAATCCAAATATAAGAAACAGCTCAAGTATCATGGAGAAGAACAATGATATATAATGAAAATAACTAAACTCTACAACATTGCTTATAAGGAATTAATTGTAAACATGTGGGTGGGATTAAGTTTATTTTATGATATTTTTAATTAAATCTTGTTGAAAACTCTCTTTGTCATTAAAAACGATATATGTGGAAAACTATTATAGTCGGCACTATATATTTTATACAAAAGTGTTTGGTAAAAGTTTACCCCTTAATTTTTTTGGCGATTTTTTTGACTCCAAGATAGGTGCAAAAATGTGACTCACATGATGGTCGCTACACAAAAGCTATAAAAATATAGGGTTATCAGAATTACCAAAAATTGAAATTCTTCGCCAAATTATGTTATCAAACCAAGGTGTACCTGACTCTTCACCGAACACAAGTTTTTAAATAGTATTTTAATGATGACTTTCTAAGGTAAAATATATTTTAGGGGCCCTTGGAGAAAAATGGCGATTTTTTTTTTGTCATCAAAAAATCTTTCGGGCGTGTTAAAAAATGGCGCCAAAAATACTATGCAATAATGCATAGTTGAAAAAAATGATGTAAATTTTGTAAAAAAATATTTTACAAAATTCAGCATTATTCAATCTTTTGCCAAGTTGGTTGGAAACCAAAGAACACTTTAAAGTATAAGCAACCCGACATCTAAAGTTGAAATTAATATTCATTTCAAAGTATTTTTAATCCATACAAAAATTGTTCTTAAACTTGTATTTCAAATTCCATTTTATTTAAATATGTCAAATATTTTTGTATAACCGAAACAAACTATAATGTTTACATTCTGTTACCCAGAACTGAATGGCCAATTTCGTATAAATGTTTTCAGTTGTTGTTATAATTAAGTTAATGAAATTATATAAGAACATTCAAAAGTTTTTCGATCAATCTACGTAATTGTTTATGGTAATGATTTCAAATACGTTTTCACAAGTATTATTAAATATGAGGCTCTGAGATTTAACGAGTGTAATATTTAGGTCAGAAAAATATTTTTTGAGTTATTATCTCCTAAGGAATAATTCATGCTTTAGTCCAAGAAAATATAATATAAAACTAACGGAAGCTAATGAGAATGAGTCATAAATATTCAAGAAAATGTATTTTATTTTCTGATACAAGATCAAATTACAGAAAAGTGTAGTAATAAATTTTATTAATTCTCTTGGTATGCAAAATATTATGCATTTTGTTGATTTAAAATAAAATAAAATTTATGAGATGTGCTTTGAATAAATGTATTAATTTGTGCTTTGAATACAAAATGTTCTTTTTTCAACATCAAAGCTTAAGATAATATATGGATTTAAATCTTTCTCACAAAAGTGCTTGAAATAGTATTGAAAATGACTGTAATAATGTTGATAGTCTGCGAAATGTAATAATTTTACTGTCCCTGCCTATATACTGGAGTGGAAGTGTCAATATATATTGCACACTTCCACTCTAGTGCAAATCAGAAAGCAATATTTTTATCGTTATAATATTTATATAATCTAAATTGTAAAATATTTTCATTACAATTATATTGGCATCATATTAGATTATGCATAAAAAATGCGTTTCCCTCAAAAAAAAAAAAACGTATACTAACTATAAAATCAATATATTGATCCATAAACTCAATCTAATGTATAAACCTTTTATGCAAATTTTAGAATTTTTTGATTAAGCATTTTTAAGTGTGCTATTGTAACTGTAACTATAAAAAAATATTTTATAAAGAAAAACAAAAATATGAAATAATTTTTGACCCGTAATTCACGTGACAAAGGTGCAAGATAAAGCGACAAAATATACGTTGAGTAAAATGACCATTTTATGTACTTAAAAAATTCTAGTAATTTGAGAAAACCAAATATGTAAAAATATGCGTTGGTAAGTGATGTCTGGATGATGATAACAGAAGACAGCTCCGGTAATAATATGTGTTATAAATAATATTTTGAGTCGTTATAAATAACATTTTGTGTTGTTATATATTAGGCTCACACTTAAGGGTGTTAGTCTGAACTTCGAATCACTGATGAAACCCTTATAGATATCGCCAATGTAAATAGAATTTTACCTAAAATGATGAAGAACAAGATGCAAAGAGTCGTGGAAGCTTAGGAATTTTAGACGATCAACAATATGCATCAAATTACGAATACAAAATTAAATGTTTCTATCGAACCAATTTCAATCAACATTGCAATGTGCAGGAAATTTTCATTACTTATTTATCAGTTAGAAAAGTTATAAGGTGATTAATTTAACTTGAAAATATACTACCTCTTATGGAGACAGCCATTAATGCCAAATCAATGACGTAAAGGGTTGTGATGAGGTAATCAATGAGTGACTTTTTCAACTGAATGAAACAGTGTGGTGCCAGGAAGTGTCCCGGATCTATTGGACTAATGATAGTCAACGGATGAAAATCAGAAGGCTTTGGAAAAAAAGGGCCAGTTAGACCATAGCTTTTGAATAAACTTCCACTTATAAAAATAAAGTAATAGCATGGAGCATTCAGTAGTCAGTTACGGTAGAAGATTTTCCTAGAAAGCATCAGAGACACGTTCACTCATCAATAATATGTTAATGAAATGTTGTAATTTGCTGAGTTACTTTAATGTTTGCAAGAGTGAAATGTGGAATTTTTCAGAAGACAATGTGACATCCTACGCAGCAATGAATATACGAGTCCTGAAGCACATCCAGTTTTTTTCTTGACCTGCAGGATTCCTAATTTTTCCTAATGGAGCACATGTGGGACGCGATTATAAGTTATTTATCTGCTAGTCCCTAACCTTCATAGACACTACCCGCACGTTAATTGAGTTTTTACCTTTTAAATGTGTGATCACCTTTCATAATTGCGAAATATGGTTATATTTTATAAACTATTCACAAATGTATAATTTGTTTCTTCACAAGTAGCATTATTAATTCCCATATGCATTCTGTTGTATATTATTTTTTATCCCATTTTGTATAATATGTTATCATGTTGAATATTCTATATCAGGTATTGTACGCACACAGTTATACACACATATATATCAATGAATTTGATAAATACTCCGTTAAGTGCGAAATTTGATGCTAGTATAAGCGAGTTACAAAGAATGCATCGAAGTAAAAATATATAAATTCATTATAAAAGTAAACTAATTAGCATTCCAGTATTACTGTTTATAAAAATAAGCTACCGATTTAAACTGCGTAAATTTAAAATAGTCTTTATTAAAAATAGATGACATTTAATGGATTGAAGAGAAAAAATAACACTGTAAACATTGGATTTGCAAAAATTTAATTTATTTAAATTCAAGTATGAAATTGTAAAATGTTTTTGAAAATATATTCAAATTTTAAAGTTTAATTTTTGTATATAAATTAAAAATAGCTTAATACAAAGTTATTTCTTTCATTGTGATATATGTAGTACTTCTATTTAGTGTTATATATCACCAGGAGAATGTACATTACCATTTTTCTACTTTCAAAGACGATAGTTGATATAAAATGATGATTGCTTGAATATAATTTACCTATTTTATCCCTCACCGCCAAAATGCATGATACATCTTGAGAGAAGCCACTTATACAATAAGCATTTACACATTACAAAAGTCGTTATAATTTATTTATTTATTATGAGAAATTAAAATGAATCATTGAGAATTTTCCGGAGAATGTGACTCTAATAGCTTGTCTTGCAATGCATGAGGTGAGATAAGCTTTATAGATGGTGATGACCTCATCGTTTGTGGTCTGGAAGCAGATATATCAGTCAGACATATTTGAAGAGATTGTTGTACGCCATGAGCGCAACTGTGTTGTAATTGAACTAGATTAACATCAATGTGTGTCAGGCAGTTTCACTATAGAATTGGTTATAGCCGTTTGGTATAATAATTGTGCATCAAATAGACTATCAATGAGCATTAATCAATTTCCTGGTCAAATCTTGTCTAAATATAATCAAACTGTTATGGATATAAACAAATGCTTACCAGAGTAATGCACAATGAACCTTTTGAATAACATAACCTTTTGAATATAATAATCTTAAACATTGATTCAAAATTTTTTGTACTTCACATACACATTTTGTGTTATATTCACTATAGTTAAGAGATTTACGAAAGATGCACATACATCAATTAAAAATTCCAAATATTCAATTAAGGTAAATTATTTCGATTTTATTGCATATTTAACATTACAATATTTTTAATCTTAGTATATTTCAATGGAAATTTACCATTAAATTTATTGTTTACTTCAAAATATTGATAAATATTTACGTGAAAAACTTCCATTTATTTATGAGCTACAAAAGAAAGCAACTAGCAGCAAAGAAAGCATTTAACTTCTCCATACTTTCCCTTAAGTGAGATGGTATCTTTCATTTAACTCTGACATATAAGAAAATAAACCAAATGAGACACTAGAAAATAAAAGAAAATTGGTGAACATCTAAAGTAAAAGAAAGGTGAAATAAAACTCCCTTTTCCCATATTTGAAAATGTCTGAAATGTCATAAACATATTTTCAAGAGCAATAAAATAAAGTATAACTGCACATTTAGATAATACCAGTTACCATTGAGGTGCTTTCAAGGAATGCATCTTGGCCACGTTTTCTCCCAGTAATAAAACTGTTGTTCAAAATTAATGTCCCGCACGTGAGACCATGTTGGAGACACCTATGGTGTGCGGTGGAATCCACGGTGCCCTCTTATCATGGAAATATTTTGGAAATATGAGCAGCAGCTAATGCTTTCTCTTATATCTGGAGTATTTAAAAGTACCTGTCTACTAAATCAAAGTGTAATTTTTTTCCACTACAGACTATTACATAAGAAAATGGTTTTAAAATGGCAACCGGAGCATAACATTATAACTAATATGATGTCTTTGTATTTACAGCAACTAAATGCCATTGTTCAAATCGAAACCATTAAAATATTTGATATTATAAAACATTTTTATATTATCTGCTGTTATATTTTACAAAAAATTATTTTTAATAAAATATAACAACAGATTTTTATATTATCTGTTGTTATATTTTACCAAAAATTATTTTTAGAAAATATCTGAATATCTTTATTTTTACTATAATTTTGTTGGAATTTTTAACTTAAACGAAATGATTTTCAGCAATTTGTTTTCATATAAACTTGATATTTTTTACTAACGTATTTTGATATTTATTTCTATTAATATGAACAGAGATGATAGATTACAGTTACGATCTATTTAAAAATTAATTGGAAACAGTTTGTGGTTCTATGGTTTAGATTGAAAAAGTTAATGGTCAACAGAAAAGTTTTGATTTAATATGCACATATGCTCAAACAGTAAAATAATGTTAATGCACACACAAAGTTAATATAATTATGGATATACTTTATTTGGTGTTGAGGAAATATTGATTGCGTACAATTCAGAAGGTTAGAATACATAAACTTGTGTATAATTGGTTTCAGAAATTTAAAAATACTGGGTTTCTTTTATAGAAATAAAATCTTAGGACGAAGTTTTATATTAAGAATTACTTTTTTGTTAAGATTCATGATCTAAGAAATAGCTAACACACTCTTAATTTCAGAATTTTAAAAAAATGAAACGAATAATTAATAATTATAGAAGTAATGGACTATTTTACCCTGCATTCTTGTGGAAATTTAGGTTAAAAATTTTTTATATGAATGAGCAATACCTATGAGAATTTTTTTTAAGTTATAAAAGTATATGTTTTAAAAAGTATATATATAATTATAATTTTTTATTAATTTTCATTCTAGAATTTGTAAATAATATTATCTTTTGCTGAGTTATATAAGAAGAAACTCATGTAGGAAGAATGGTGTACTACATAATCTGCATTTTTTTACACATATAAATTTTGCTCTATGTCTAAAATCTTATTACAACATCAAAAAGAGGTTGTGTCATACCTTCTGCTGTACATGTTGATCCCAGAAAAACAGCTGACTTCGATTATCATAGTTTAAGAAAAAACCTTAAATCGAAATGTTTCTGCATGATTACTAATTTTAATTAAAAAGCTATGGATTCTATCACAAAAACATGGAATTTATTTTAATACATATAAAGTATTTAAATTATGAACTAAATGCTCAAATTATTACGAAAACATATTTTACATTTATTTAGAATTATCTAATGGCTTTAAAAAGATGGTTCTTGTGATTTAAAACACTGATTTATGATTTTCAGTCACGTATTTTAATTTAAAAATATTATTATAGTAATTAAATTTAATGATTAATATTAGGAAATTGTTCAATGTTGGTATTCAATCATTTGTTCCTTATAAAAAATCGAAATCATTTGAATTTCTAAATTAAATACTTTAAAACAAATTCACTACAAATTTCTAAATCAAAATGAATGAATATTTTGTGATAATTTGGATTAGTTATTTCAAATGCACATTTTTGAAAAGCTAGTGCATTTTCGTTTTCTTATTTTAGAAAATGCATTATGGATTTAGAATATATTTTTCCGTGAATCATTATTGAAGTTTAAAACAATGCTATTGCTCAACTCATATATTCCTAAAATTTCAAAATTTAAATGAAACAATAAAATGTTGGACAAATTTACTGTTCGAATGTTTCATCATTAATTTCGTTCCTAATTCAAAATTGTTTTCAAGAATCAACAAGATTCCAAGAATAATTTCTCTTGCATCTAATTGGAAATTACCTTCAGGACAGAAAGCTCTTTAAAAAAATTTTATTTCAAGCAACAGCAAATACGACATTAAAGGATAGCATTTTAAATTACCCTCAAAATGTGTTTCGAATAGTATCCAACCGCTTCAAAATAGACAAAAAAAGTTCATATTCTAAAACAACAAACCCTCAGAACTGTAATGAAGTTTGTTTTCTCTTCGCAGAGTGAGCGAGAGGCTTAAATATCACTTTTGTGTGTTCTTCTGCAATGGAGGGCTCGCTTTCAATCCATTGTTTATGCAATAATAATCTGAAAGGCATATCCTTCGCATCCCCTCCTCTCCCCGCAAAACGGAGATCCTCCTCTCTCTTAATACGTTCTTACCGTGATTAAAGCGGTGGCCTCATTTTCTTTTATAATACCGATAAAAGCTTAACTGTCATTATAGAGGCGAAAACTGCATATTCCCCTAGCTATTACGAAGAGGAGTTGTTTTTCTTAGGGGAAGGTGTAGGGGGCACTCATTATGCAAATTAAGCGCATCCAGCGCATAATTTTCGTCGCATCTAGGGGACTCTTCATTTTTTTTCCTTCAGATATTTTCGTTCTTCTGGTTTTGTTTTCAATAAAGGATGGGGTGGTGAAAATTGCCCGGATGAAGGAAAGAAAGGGTAAACTCCCCTTATCGAGGGATTCTTCTACGTAATCGAATCTAGCGATGATTATGCTACGGTTATATTACCTTATAGGAGGCTTGCACTGTTTTATTGTCACTTGGAGCTCATGTGCTCAATGGACGGCACTATTATTAAGCGCGAATTTTATCTACTAAAAGGTCAATTATAAGGCATGAATTTGTCCTTGCATTTGTCTGGTAAATTATAACAGAATTAGAAAATTTTGCAGGCACTTTGGAAAAAAGGCAATGATTTCTTTGCTGAATAAAATATATGTGATTCTTTTTCGCAACAAATAAAACTCGGTAAGAAAAATTATGAATGTTTACTTTATCAGAAATATTGAAATAGTTAATTTATTAACTCTCACATTTTCTGTTTTAGTAAACAAAAATATTACAAACTTAAAAATGGATAACGTGATTTTATTACACGTTATTAAAAATATTTCACATATAAATTTATAATTCCTGAGTATTATTATATTCTGTAAATTTTAAAACATAAAAATTATTTCTAAATAAGATTTGATTGGATTTTAAAATAAATTTTTAGTTATATTATAAAGTATAATGTATTACATATTATAAAGCCATATTTTATTTATTTACAAATCACAAACAAGTTGTTCAAATATAATAAAAATTATTAAAATAAAATAACCTATTTTAAAATATGAGATGTTTTAAGAAAGTTGGCCTTTTTCTTTTAATTCTACAACTTCCAGAACTACATTTAAATTGTAATTAACACTTATTTTTTATATTAAGTATATTAATTTAAGTATACTCTTTATACTAAAATTAAATTCTCTTAGTATATTAAATAATAGACTAAATTTGAGGTTATTTCTCAGTGTTAAATTCGTAAAATGAATTTACATAATTTATATATCCAGTCATATACTTGTGTAAATAATAAATGAATAGATTATCCGAAGTATCTGAAGTAATTGATTATCTGAACCTAATTTACATAAATTCTTATAAATTCCAGAAAAATAAAATAATTTATGAATAATTATTACAATTAAAGCAGGCATAAGAAAGAATACGTTTTTTACGACTCCTATCTATGTATAAAAATATATATGTCATTAACTTTTAGTAATATATTTCATAGAATCATTGACAGTTAGAAGAAAACTAAAAGGTAATGAATGTGAAAAATATTGATATTTATCATTGCAATGCATTTTTCTGAAATTTAAGGCACAGTATTAACATACCTTTGCACTACTGAGTTCATTGAATCCGTTCAATTAGGTATTTGCCTTATGATCTAAAAATAATTGTTTGACATAAAATAATTCTATCAGCGTGTTCAAGTAATGGTGTGCACTATTATCTATATAATAGTTGATAGAAAATTTTGCATCAAATAATTATTTTTATTTTATATAAATGAGATTCAATCATCTTGTATGTTGCTATCAAGTAATCATAGAGAATTATGTAAAAGTAGTTTCCTAGAAGGGTTTCTTTATATTTCAGGTGATGTTATCCATTTTATAAAGACATTTAACATATTTTAGATGGATATATAGATAATAAAATTGTTGCTAATTTCGGAAATATCTAGCAGAGCTATACAATCCCAATGAATCCGAAAATATCTCAAATGTAAAACATGATGGGGATCTAGCAGAATCTCGTCCTTGTTAAAATTTAGAAAATTTATATGGATAATTATATATCTCTAAATAGAATAAAGATAAAGTAATTTAATATAAATAAAATGATACATGATTATATAATTTTAAGGAAATTATTTACATCGCTAGATTTGTAGTTTTTTAATGTTTATAACGAAAAAGAAAAATCAGAATAATTTTATTCCCAAATTTTTGACAGTGTTACAAATGGGGATATGCTATAAAAGCTTTCCTTATTTATGAAACCTCAAGCAATATATATAATACTTTACACCCCCCACACACATATTATATATCAAAAAGACTGATAATTATGGAAATTTAATTATTGAAACAATCAAAAGTCGGTTATAGGACCTTTGGTTTTTACAATAAAGTTAGTTATTGGTGTAACGATAAGTTGTCAAGAAACTGAAATTCAAGTGAATGTATTAGTTACCATATCATTGCCAGTCGCTACATTTATGTATTTAAATTCTGAAAAGTTCTATTATTTCAAGATAAAAATTGAAAAAGTGTAATACGGTTTATGTTTATTGTTATTATTTAAAATAACTTTAAGTTAATAGTTACTTAATGATTTATCCAATTTTAATATAAATGTTTGGTTCGTATAAATATAATATCTATATTTGCCTATCTATTTATGCAAATGTACATGTATGTATGCATACAATTACTCATAAGTATATTTAAAGTTAATTAAATCAATATATTCACTTTACAATTATATAGGAATAGAGTTATGTTTTAATTATTTGAAAATAAACTATTGTTGAAATAAAATTTGCATAATTTAAGTCATAGCATTAACTTATGTCCAAACCTATTTTGTTAAAATACAATGTTAAACAGATAGTCTAATGTTTTTTTATAAAAAATGTGGAAAGAATCTATTTCTTTGTGTAGATTAAAACTTATATTAAGAAAAATACGTATATGAAACAATATCTTGTAGATTAACAACCCGGATCAATAGAAAACAAACAATGTTTTATTTTCAGATCACTGGAGAAAATGTATGCTGGCTAAGCTTGATTTAAGAGAAAAGGGTGAGAAACATTTTGAAGATGAGTCTTCGTAATCTTTTTTATCTTTTGTAGCTTTTCATTTTGCGCACCAAAAAGCAAAGACATAAAAAATAAATGATATAAAGTACGCAAAAATAAAACTATGCCCAAACATAATACCTCGACATCCCATCAGCAAAGAGACATCTCATCTCTAGGCTTTGTTCCGTATTCGCGTTTATTAAACGCCCTCTGGCGATAAACAATCGAAACTCACATCATAATGCCAGTTTCATCATCTGTGCTGCCCTCAGGTAGCATTGTACAATAAGAAGTTTACTCTCCCAACACGTTCCAGCTTAATGTAGTTTATATGATATTTTATATAAAAAGGTTCAGATGTGGTAAAAAAAAGACTTTTGTTTTATTACTTGACACAATGGGGGACGTTTCATCAAAGGCTACTGATGATGGAGCGCGGCGGGCGTATTTTGTTAAAGATAATCTTCCATGTGGCTTTGAAAGAAAGAGATGTGATTCAGAATGTCTTGTAAAAAGAATTAAAAAAGAAAGCAAAATTAAATATTAAGCTTGGCGCGTAAAAATGTGCTATTTAATTGAGTTTTTTCAATATTTTCTCGGATTATTTATGAATATTTAATATGTTTATGAAATAAATAATAAACGTAGCATTTTTAAACATATCTATAAAATGCTGTTTAGCTCATATTCAAGTACTTGATATATAGTGAAATGCTTTTAATTAGTCTTTATGTTTCTTAACTTTATAGAATGCAAAGTATATTCAAATCTTTTATAAAATTGGAAATACAAGCATCGGTAAATTGGAAATAGCTAGCATTTTACTTTTTTATTTTAAATTTAATATTATCACAAGAAGAATATTCAAAATATTTGTAAGAAAGTATTTGTAACTTAGCTTTCAATTTATCGTTTAAATATAATTTTTTCAAGATAATTGAGAGAAGAATTTTGCCATTACTTTATAAAGTAAAATTTAAAAATTTTAAAATTCCTTTATATTATATTACTTGCAAAAATTGATATGCAACATGATTATATTTTATGCTTTTACATGTTTTCGTAGATTTTCTTGACATTTTACAAAATATAAGGATTTATTTATTATTCATGATTGTATAAAAGTTATAGCATTCGATAATATGTTCGCTTAAATTAAGTTTTAACAATTCGGTCAAATAGATTTATAAAATGCTTGAAACTTCCTTATCATATCAGTGATAGGCATTTAACATTTTAAAGTGTAGTATCTGTAATATAATAAAGCATTTAATAACCCCTTTTCTACTAACTTTAAAAGTGTACGATAATATCGTCTAAAATATATGTGAGAGGAAATCTGTGAATAGAAGCTTGTAGGTGTGTTTGAGAAGAGAGCTAGAACTTGTTATGTATTCAAATAATTTTATAAAGAGTATTTCATGCATTCTCAAATTTTATTCAGTTTTTCTGACGTAAAATGATTTGTTCAGTAAAATTAATTTTTTTATAGTTTACGGCAATAAAAAAATATTATTGTAATATTGTTTATTTCTTCTCCTTTTGTTTTTGATCCACATTAAATTTTAAACAAAATATGTCTTTTTTACTTGTATCCTAATTGTTAAATGTTATAATTTCTGTTTACATTTTTCAAAATTCTGTTATTATTTTTGAGCTATTGGCATCTTTTTCTGTGTAATTGTCAAACCGAAATGGTTGACTGGACACTTTATCAATTTTTGGATATGATATATAACAAATGTGATCAACTGATTGCAGTACAATCTAAAAACTAAAATGGAAAACTATTACTATCATGTTCTTCCAAAGTGGGAAGTGAATTCATAAACTGCTGAAAACTATTTTATCAGCATACATTAATTATAAAAATTTCTTATATTAAATTAATAATTTCAATTTTTTTAAATTTATTTATTCTTATTAGTACATATTAAACAAATACAACGACGACCATAGTAAAATTATATAATTATTTGACATAATTTCATTGCATGCTTTAAGATCTTTTTTTTTCTAATATTTCATTTTATATGTTTAAAATACTTTCACATCTTGAGCATATTTTTGCACATTTTCAAAATAACCATTGCAGAAAATTCTAATTTTAAAAATAAAGCATTTTCTTTTAATTTTAATTTAAATGTTACAGACTTATTTGCATACGAGAAATCACACAAATAATATTTTCCTAAGAATAAAATATTCTTACCAAGATAACTAAATATAGCGTTTAAACTTTATTTCAAATTTGCATTATTGCATGCATTTTAGTGATACGGTAATTTGCAGTTTTTAATAAAATAGTTGGAATTAAATATTTTGCTAAATGCAAATATTTTATGCGAAGGAATTCTGATAAAACGCAAGAAAGTTATACAAAAGTCTCATATGTAAATACAATTGATTTGTATGATCTTTTAAATGTGTACCAAAAAAAAAATGATTAATAATTCTTAAATTTATCTTCCATTCAAACTATTCTGTATTTATTTAAAATGTAAGATCCAAATCAAGATATAAAAATTTTTATAATCACTGAAATTGATTTTATTTTATGTAACTACACAGACGGAATGATTAAAGTATCGGCTTAAATCAAATATTCAACACAGTATCCTGACACAAACAATATACAACAGTATCAAGATACAAACTATTGCATCTTATTAAAAATAAATTTAAATTTATCATCATTTGACTAAATAAAGAGAGACCGAATAAAAGGAATAATTAAGTAAATTTTTTCGTGAATCTAAATATTTTGAACAACATGGTAATTTTCATTGAGTTTCTAAATAATCGTATTGATTATTGAATATTTAATATTATCTATAATGAAATTATATTTGAGAAATCTTAACATAATGAGACTTAAATTAGAATAACCCTTTCATAAGTAAAGAAATATTGCTATATTTTAAAGAAATGTTTCAAATGAACCATTATTTGTGTAATAAAAATTTGATTTCTGGACCAAATGTTATACCTTTGGATTAAAATTTTTATTTGTTTAATTAATGTGTTTTTTATTTTTCCATTTCTATGATAAATTTTTTCTAATATAAACAAAACATACATTAGCAACATAAAATACTTTTACAATTCAAAAGAACTCTTTCAAATTAACCAAATATTTCATTTATTATTAAATAATTATAAATATTCAGTAAACATTATGTTTTAATAGTAAAAGCAGATAAGATTTAAAACAAAATGACTAATAGAAAATAAACTTGTATAACAAAAATATTTTGTATTTTTATTAAATAATTTAAATTGAAATAAGAAATCATTTCATAAAATCTTATCACCTTATGACTATTTATGTATTCAACTTTTTTTATTTTTGTTACTGACAGAAAACATACTTGGATTGAAATAAGATTATATTTGAATATACATATCAAATTAAAAATATTATTTCACTTGCAATGCTTCCTTTTACTGTGAAATATCTATTGTGAACAATATCACATTGATTATCATTAATTTTTATGATTTCCCAACAAAGATTTGAATGATACAGAGACTTCATTAAATAATGGGGCTCTCTCTCTTTGGAACTCTGAAAAACTCATTTTAATTTATTTATGAGTTATACAAGCAAAGTACACATTTTGCGGCGTAATTAAAATGATCATTTGACCAAACAAATGTAAACATGCTTTACACATTATTATTGCATATTTAATACATATTCATATTCAAAACATTCATAATTTATATTCATTAATAATGATAAATATATTATAATTATTGCATTCAGTATTATCATAAATTATAATATTAATTGTATTTATATGCACGCAATGTTTGATTTAACTTCAACTGATGTATATTTCTTTAACTAATTAAAAAATTATTATTTTGGAACAATAACAAAATAAACGTGTTTTTCTAGAAAATTTCATTGGTATTAAAATTATTCGTCCTTAATAATATAATGATAATTACAATAACTATATATTAAAATTAATTTTCTGTGTTAAATATAAAAGGTAAATGAAACCATATTACGGTATTCTATAAACATATTAATGTATTTATTGAATTTATCTTAAAAAAAACTGTATTTTAAATTTTAAAATTTGCATGTGTAATTTAATAACTTGATTAAATTAAAAAAATCAATGCAGAAAATTCCTCATCAAGGCTCCACTAAATGCAATTTTGTAAGCATGTACTGAATAATGTAAGTATATGCTGAATTATGACTTGAATCAACACATTACAGTTATTTTATACCATTTAAATTATATAGCAGAATATGAAAAACAATTTTTTCTCATAATTGTTTTTATAATATAATCATTATTTTCAACTGCCTATGTATAGATAAATATGTATGTACAGTAATATGTAAATAAAGGGGGTGTGGACTGCAAATCACTCAAGAATTTCTATAATATTTAACTATCGATTGTCTCAAATTTGAAAAAAAATATATCGATGATATTTATTTTCCACAAAGTTTCGCTTTTAAACTATTCATAAAATAAAAAAAGGCAAATTTACAAAGGCAAGTCTTTTCAAATATTTCCTTTTTGAACTCAAGAACTTAAGAAAAATGCTATCAAGCGATAGCTTTTGCAAATACTTTTAGAACCAAAACCAAGGCTTGAAACGTACAACCACAGCTCCTTCTGTAGTCTCACTGCCATGGGGATTCTCCTCCAGTCTATTCTTCTTGGAGTATAAAAATTATAAAAAAAGAGTAGGGTGACTGCAGGGAATAGGGTTTGCATACTTTTTGAAGGAAAAATAACGCACCTGCGTCTTATTCCCTTGGTAGCTCTTTGTTAGCGCCCTTCTGACTCAAGTTAGAATAAATACAAGCATCAGTGAGTCAGGATCTTAAGAATTGTCCTTAGACATATTTTAACATCGCAAATGTTTATGAATTATTAAGCTTAATTTCAATACTGTGGCAAAATTCAAAAAAAGTATTTGAATAATTTGAAATTATACACTTCATTTAGAAATGCAATTTTTAAACTTTTTAATTTGATTTGATACTTGACAAGTAAAAATGCGAACGACAAGTGTAACAAGTAGAGCGCAAAGCTGAGACTTTTTATAAATGAATAAAAATATTTGGAATTTTATTTATACTATAGAATTAAATTTGTAAGTATCAAATTGTAGACGGATCTACTTTTTAGTATAGATATATTAGCAAAATCTTTTGTTTCAAACTATTTTTTACTATATTATATATGAGAAAATGGTTAAGTGTTAATTACGTAAGGAAATGAAATAATATTCTAGCAAAAATAATCAAAAAAAGTAACTAGAAACTAAATCATTCATAAAAACATTTAACCTAAGCTAGTAATGTAAAAATTATACTGATAATAGAGTTTTTAATATAGAGAAGTCATTTTATGAGTCAATTAATCGCTTCTAATTCGTTTTAATTGATATTCTTTCAGAGAAAATATTATAGTTAAAATTAAAATATTGTTTAAAGTTTGTAGGCTAACTTTTAATGAAATATATTCACGTATCTATATCAAAGAGATAGATGTTAAGAATAAAGAATATTGATTGATCAAGAAGCAAAAAATCATTATCAGATACAGACTTGGAAATCAGTTTTCTCTTTGCAAATTCATCTTTTAATTGTATGGAATGCCATATTATCTGTATAATTTTTTTTTAAATCGTAAACTGTTTTGATAATTTTTAAGAATTACATTTTTATATGGTAAAAGTATAATTTATGGTATTTTAATTAAATTCCTTAAAAAATACAGCTTTGCAAGATAAGAATTTTTCAACGTATTTAATTGGTCAAGAAATATAGAATAATAGTCTTATTAAAGACAATCTCTAGATATTTCAATTTTGTATAGCTAAATACAAATAAATTAAAAAATATGTACTTGTAATTTCAATCATCCATTTATAATGTAATTACTTTTAATTAATTTATTCTTCTACTGCTTATTGAAACTTGTAATATTTAATAAAATATAAAAAAATCAATAATTTTTGACAAAGCACTTCAAATTAACTAACTTAGTATATTCAATAATCTAATTTGAAATCATTAGGTAATATACTTAATACCTACAAACAAAAATATTTTTAGTATCAAAATGAATCATCAAATTTTTAATAATTGAATTATAATTAGATTCGACAAATGTGTTTAAAATTAAGAATATTTTTTAATCAAGTTAATCTGTCTGGTAATTTATATTAATGTGTATCTTGAAATAAATTTGAATAATATTTGACATATTTAAATTATTAGGAAATGTTTAAGAATTTATGTTATAGAAATATATCACCACTTATTTCCTCTTAATAAACTAAAGATTTATCAAACTCATTAGTATTTCAATAAGAATTTTAACTAGTGTCTCTTTATTAAAAATATACTTATGAATTCCATTCCCAATAACGAATTTATAATAAACACACATATTTCAGAAAACTAAATATACTCATCAGTTTTTATTTAAATATAAAAATTTACTATTAAATTTTTATCTATGCGCCAGAAACCAAGTTTCCAATATTTTCACTTTTTTTTGATTAATGTTCGAGATGCATTAAAGAAAAGATTATGCTAATTAAGTGTGGAATTTCATTAAATCACATATTCATGAAGCAATTAGTGTCCCGTGTTGCAATTTATAAGCGAAGGTGAGAAATTTTCCCTACTTTGAGTTTCATTTTTTAAAAAAATGTATGAAAGTTTAAAGCTGAAATAAAAGTAAAAAAATGAGGAATATATTTAAAAATTCATGTCTTATAATTGGTTATTTAAGAGTAAGTTCTTATCAAAAGAAGGATTTCCTTCTTTCTTTTCCTTGTTTAGGAATCTAATAAATTTAAATGTACTTCAATTTCTACTTGAAAAAAGGCAGAATATTAATCGAAAAACACTTTACTTCTGAAAAATATACTTTTGTGTTGGAAAGTTTTCTTATTAAATTCTCATCCATGTAATGTGAGTATATAATATGAAAATGCTCTATAATCTTAAAGAATTTATTAAGTAATATAAAGATTGATTAAATCTATGGTTAACACTGTATTTTAGCCTAGCATGCAGATAAGTGTGTATAAGTACATGGATATATTTGCATGTGCATATTGTCCTTTATGAAGTTTTTTTAATAATGGTAAAACTATATAGATTCATTTTTTGACTAGAGTTCAAAAATGCATGTTAAATATTTTTAGTATTATAGGTTACCAAAGTTTTATTAATAATTTAATCAATGCGCTTAAGTTTGGTTAGTATTCTTTAATTTCTATTAATGATCGACTGTAGTATTTTGTTTGATTTATCTATTATATATATGTTGAAATGTATTTAATTTGAAAGAAAAAACTGAAGTAGTGTCAGGAAAATAAAATATATTAAATAATAGAATTTAGTAAAACTTCAGATATATTAGTAAATTTAAAAAATACTGATTTTTTTTGAAGTAATAACATACATGTTTTACATAAACTATAAGAAACTATCAAACTCAATTTTTGTCGTTGTCTATTATTTTAATTTATTTCTTTTAAGTTTATGCATTTTTTTATCTTTATGTTTCTAAAAATGAAATAACTTCAAACAATTTTTATATTGTTTATTACAAAAAATTGTAATACTTAACTTCAGACAATTTACGAAAGTAAATTGTTCAAGTTATTTTGTTTATGAAGCTTATGACATTTTTACATTTGTTTAAAAATTGATTACACAATTTTGCCATGCTATTGGAAGATTATTTCATTTTAATGTTTTTATTTATATTTATTAATATAAATTATATAAATAGTTATTAATTTGTTATTATCCCTAATTATTATCAATCCAATTAAAAAGTCCTTATATCTTTTGCACTTTTATGTTTCATTAAATTGGTTCGTTTTTTAATTAAAATATAATTAGTTTGATTACTTACAATAAATAGAATTAAATTAAATGATGGAAGATTTTTTCAACATTAAATAATGTATTTATAAACATTACTTTCTTTATTTTAACATATATTTTTTGGTGCATTTATATCATTATTTCTTCGCGATATCTGGATTTTTCATATCATTTATTAAATTCTATATTTGAAAATATTCTTTTACTGGTATTTATTTGGCATATAAATTAGATTTTTCATGTCCTGTATTTAAATGTTAATAATTCATTTACATTTAAAACTTCCCATATCAAATATTTCATGTTATGATTAATAATGCTTGAACAAATGTTTTGATTTAGTGTTTCTTACTTTTCAACATAATTTGTTTTATTTTAGTGTAATCATTCTGAAAGATTTTCTTTCTGTAAAAAATTCAACCTGTAAATTTTATCAATGAATGCTTTGGTTTCTTTTTATTTACTTATTTTAAGTTTGAGAGAGCAAAAACAAATCAGGTATTCCATTGCGTTATTTCAGTAGGAAATAGGATTTCTGCTCTTGTATATAAAATCCGAAATAAGCCATTTTTGTTTTTTCCAATTTTCAAGTAATCCTCATCAAAAAATTGAACCACATTTTCATTCAAATAGATACAAGTGAAAGATTTATTGTGAGTGTCGTACCAAGAGAAATTGTGTGCAAAATAAATTCATGCAGAATATATTAAAATTTGAATTGAAGACAAGAAAGGAAAAAAATACATGCACCTGGATCGATGATAAGCGTTTGAAAGAATGCATGAACTCTTCACTTCAATTCATAAGATAAAGAAAGCGAACGATGATTATTAAAAAAAACAGAAATATAAAAAAGAAAGCAAAACACTAAAACGAAATTCGAAATTACAATATTCTTCATAATCAATATTTTCCAAGGCGAGATTTTTTGAACGAGAATCATCATTCATGTTTTTTCTTACCTATCATAAATAAAATTTAGTTGAATTTTTTCTCCGCCATAAATCAACAAAATTAATTCTGGAGAACGGCCGATGGAATTCGAGAGTTTTGCTCTCATTATATCAATTCGTAAATAATATTGCATTGAATGCTTTTTTGATGGATTGACTTGAAATTCTGAATGAATTTTTCATAGAATTCTAGTTGGTTTATAATATCACGCCTGCAATAGAGTCGTTTCTAAGAAATGCTTCATTGAATTTAATACATTTTGTATGAAAATAATTGAAAACAGTGATCTTGCTGCACAAAAGTAAATAGAATGTGTTACATAAAGTAAATTAATTCTATTTAAAAGAAATTTAAAAGAGCGTTGATATTGATGATATATTAAATGATTTTGTTGTTATAAGAAATACACAATGAAAATGTTATCCATTATAAGATATTAATGAATTCTATATTACAATAATCGCATTACCTAAGCAAATCTAAAGAATTAATTCAGTCAATAACTACTTCGTAATGGGTTTTATGCTTTTCCAAACTATCAGCACAAACATGTTAATCAGTGTGAAATACAGAAAACATTTGCGGAGTTGTTGACTGCGATTAACTGTATACTTAACAGAAGTGAAAATTTGAACCCCATAAGAATATTTTTTATAAAACAATGGAAGAGTTCAGTTAAATATAAACAGAATAATTGAGCTAGAGATTTTAACAAAGTTTTGTCCTCAAATGATAAAGAATATTCAATTTATTTAATGAAAAAAGTGATTGAAAGTAATCATATTGATCTCCCTCACAAATAAAATGATATTTATTCCAAATTTCAAGTTTACGCAGAAATAGTAGTGATAAAAGTAAACTGAGGAATAAATATTAGGTATCAGGTTTTTTACTGCAATTTCGTAATTAAATTAATTTTCTCTCCAATTTAAATTAATTGGGAATATAATTAAAGTAACGCATAGAAAGTAATATAAATTTAAATCCTTTACATGATAATTTGATTACATCTATAGAAATTCACTAAAACATAATATAACTTATTTTCATTGCAAGAGTAATTATTTCATTAATTTAATTTGACAAGAATTATATGTAGAGCATTTTTATTGCGCTTGCCGTTTAAAAAAATCTTTTTAATTAATCCTAAATAATCAGAAGTATTTTTCGGGGGTAAAGGAAACAACTTTGTGTGCCAGAAGGAAAAATCAGTACTAGTATATTGAGGAATGCAAATTTTCTAACAGAATTCATGAAAATTATGAATTAAAATCCTTTTTGTAATTAATTTAAGTAATTAATGAAAATTAGATTTCCTTTTGTTTTGAATAGATTGGTTAACTTGTACTGACAATAAATTTATTCCTGACTAATTGTGTTAATTTCACATGGAATTTTGGTAGGAAATATATGAATTTTTTCTTTTTGAAATGTAATTAAATTAAAGCGAGATTTGTTTTATAATAAGAAGAATTATCGGGTGAACCCTACAATTATTTTACTGCAAAAGGATGTTTGTCATTTTGAAGAAATTTTTGAATTTTGGGCAAAGATTTGGGCGTAATTTATTTTCATGTATGGAATAACTAATTGTTTTATGTTTAACATGAATTCATTTACTTTACGTATATTCAAATAAATATTAGAAGACAGAAAATAGTACATTTTCACAAATGATAAATAGTCTTCCTCAAATGCAGATGATATTAAATCAAAATAAATTATTGCAATCTGTTTTGAGCTTCTCAAGATAGTAAGTGTTACATAAAAATATAGTCTTCTATTTATTTTAATTTGAAATAAAAATGCATTTATGATGGCAAAAATCAAAATTAATATCTTGAAGATTAAGAAAATAATATTTTATTTTCAATAAAAGAATAACTTTTTTAAGAATCTAGAAACATATATAATGGAAAATTTTAATGTAATGTTAAACTCTTATAAATATTACAGTTTACAAAATATTTAATTTAAGAATTCTTTTAAATTAAAGTTCAAAAATTTAATATCTATTAGCCCAAGAAACTATTGTTCTTTTTTATATTGGTTCTTTTTAATGGAAATATTATTGTTAGACATTTTGAATTCAAAATTGTCAAATGTGGACCAAAAGTAACCCAGGCTTTATATTTTTCATCGATAATGGAATGAAAATTGACAAATGATAACATTAAAGAAACCGAAGTTAGGTTATAAAGTCTGACAACAAAACTATTATTTATTATAAAATACACTTTCTGTTATTCATTATAAAATACACTAAAATTGGTATAATGTTTTATTTTTTGATGTACATCGTTAAATTAAATTTTTTTTCATATTTAGTAAAAAATGTTAATCTGCGAGCAATAAGCAAAAATGATATTTTTTTTTGAAAAAGTTGATAGTTATTTTCATTGATAGCTGTCAAATGGATTTAAAAACGATTATCAACGATTTGACAACAAATCAATTTATTTACAATACAAATTTACTTAAAGTTCATTTATAATACAATTATCATCGTAATTGAGCATCTAATTATCATCATACTATTGTTACTGATAACTTATTTTGTAGTATAATATAAATCTTGAAACATGGAAATTCATTCTTTTGCTTAGTGCTACCTTGACAAAAAGTAGAACTGTAATAGCAATGGTTATTTTATGAATTCTTAACATTATTTCAACCCAATTTGACACGCAATTAATCATAGCAATTTCCTTCACCACTTCTGGGAGGTGTAGAATTCTGTGTGTGTGTGTTCTAAATTGTATTCTTTTCCTGAATCATCAATTTCACAAGGTAGTTGAGGAGAACAGTGTATGGATAATGCCAGATTTAAAACGTCCGTCCCAAGAGTCCGTGCTTCAGAAAATTCCTCCACCCCTTTCTTTTCCCGCCAAATTATTCCAAATTTACAGCCGTTCTCTTGCCTGTTTTCTTCCTCGCATTGTTCCCATTACGGACGACTTGCATTATTCGTCAGACAATTCCTGGTGGTGCCGGAACCGCTGATCCCGACTATTAGGTGGGAACATTGATCATCATTACGTCAGCGGTGGTACTGGCACGGATCAACAAAGCCCTCTAATGGAGATTTGTGGACCCCGTAGGAGAACAGCGTGACAATTGGGTTGGGAATAAAAAACAAACCAAGGAGTTACAAATGGAAGTAATGGAAGACATGAATAAAAAAGAAGTTAAAACCTTTAGCAACAGAGGGTTGTTTATATTTATTTACGGGTGAACATATCATGCAATTACCATTTAGGATAGGCAACTATTCTAAGAATTAACAATATAACAAAAAGTTGAAAACGTAAAAAATTGAAAAAAATAACTGAGTTAGAGTTTATTAAGCTTTAAATGTTGCACATTTATAAAATAGAAATTAAAAATTATATTACTAATTTAATATATCGAGGTATAATATATTCTTATTAAGTTATTTGTGGCTTAACATAACTTATAACTCATTTTATAATAATGATGTACATAGCCTTAATAATATAGTAAATTGTGTGTAAAAGTATGTAACTGAAGAATTACACATTTAAGCATTATGTGTTCATATTCAAGCAGTTATCAAAGTTATATTTTGTTTACGGATTTATCAGATAAGTGAAAGTTTTGAATATTAAAGAAAAAATCATAGCTAGATGATTATTTTTGCTATAGTTACATAAATTAATTTCATTATTAATTTTAAAGGATATTAAATATCGACTTCACTTCAAACTTGAAACAACCAAATCATCAATAAAATACGACAAACAAATAATTCACTATTAAAAGTAACTAATACTAACACCAATATACTTATTATTAATAACTTAAACATACTAACGCCGATACTTATTTCTCCTCTTTATAAAGGACAAAATATCAATTGAATGACCTTCTGCTTTAACATTTAACTGAAGTTTGTTCGTTTTGTAGAGAAATTCCATTCATTGGTTCATGAATGAACGTAATAGCTAAAAATTCAAAGAATATGTCCTTTTTGCGAAAAAATGTTACTTAGCATAATCAACATACAAAATAAAACAACTTTCTGAAAAGATTAATCAATGATATTATTTTACCCAATAAAACAGCTGCTCATAAAAAATTCAATATCAAATGTTCAAAAACTGAAAAGTCCTGCATAGTTGAAAGAAAAAATTTAAGCAATCACATATCATATGTAATAGCCATAATGAAATGTGTTAACAGCTTTTATTGAAATGTTTTAATATAAAAATATACTTATTAAAAGTTGATTTTTTAAAAATAAATTCCCATCATTTTTTCATGAAGGATTTAAAACAATTAAAGTTTAGTTAGAAAAACCTGTATTTTATAAGAAAAAGTAATGAATATATAATTCCTCGCATAAACATTCTTTTGTTTCTTAATGTATGCAAATATATACAGGTTTGTATAGTTAAGTTATCATAAAACCTTGTAAGAAGATTTTAGTTTAAATTTATTTTAACCACGCAAACCACATTTGTAGTTCCACCAACTGGTGGCGGCTAGAATTATCTCGTTTCAGTATAATCTCGGATATTTCCGTCTGAGTGTCAGTTGAGGAAAAAAAAGTCCCGAAATCTTTCTCAGCTATGGAGGGGTCGTCAAAACTGAAAGTAATGGCATTCTTTCGCTGTTTCTCATAATAAAGAGAAAGAGAAATGATAGGAATGAGAGAAGCAAGAAAAAAAGTTCGTTTCTCTATTTTACTCACGTGCAAAAGTTCCCCGAGCAGCAATCTGCAGTTGACATTTTTTTCTTTTACCATTCAATTCCTCTAAGTTATTGTTGTGGAGAAATCCCATTCTTTCCAGCCGGATAGAAGAAAGCAGGATAGGTATGAGGAAAAATATATAGCAGTGGAATGGTAACCGGATCCGGGAAAGTTCGAGATTTAAAATATCGGGAGAATTGTTTAAGAAATAAAGAAAGAATAAATGCACGGTGAAAAGAAGATGGAAGACATTCTTCATGATCGTAGTTTAACGGTGGGTTCAAAATTTTTTTTTCCTCCATCAAAACGTCCTGAAGACATTGTTGTTGGTGTTTCCCTCCAAAAGAATGGATATGAATTGCCAAATAAAAGCTAAGCAGCTTTAGTTGAGGGAGGGTTATCGAGTCCTTTATGTGGGGGTAAGAGAGAAAAATTCCGAAATTATCGTCGTATTATGGGGGTGGAGCAAGTGGGCATTTATTTCATTGGGTTGAAGCAAAGGAAATTCTGCAGATAAAGGACAGTTGATGTGAGGACATTTCTCACATGCATTGCCTTAGTGACATTCAGTCAACATTATTTGTTTATTGCTTCTTTTGCTTTATATTTGTGGTATAGGAATGCAGAGGCTAACAAATACTGATACTAGTTTCTATTCGTTTTCGTATTTTATTATCATGTTTTTTTAATAATATTACTAATTTATCATTATTACTATTTTCATATATTTCTGTTATAAAAAATAAGGTAAATTAAATGCATAAACTTCCTATTTAAAGTGATCATTTGCAAAAAAATATTTTACATTATATTCAAAATAAACGCACAACTTGTATAATTTAAAATAAATGCAATTATTTAAAACATGCTAAAATATTGAAGCTTCTAATAAATATTTAAATAATTGAACATAGAGTATATGGTATGTATAAGTGCGTTTAGGACTCATATAAATTTTTTTATCCATTTTAATATTGAATGTTTTGCACAAAAATTGTAAAATATTGTACGAACATTAGTATAAACGCTATTATACTTAGTAGTTTATTAGCTTTTTTTAAAATAAAATATTTTGATGTAAGAGGTAATAGTTAAAGTCTCTGATTTAATACTATTCTTATTAAAACTTATTTTTCTTATCTAATTTAGACTAAAATGTGTTCAATAAAATATTAATTTGTTTTACAATAAATGTAAATTTATTATATATTATGTACTTACAATCATATTAATGCATTTTCAGAATATTTTAATCTTTTTCCTAAGTATCAATTATTTTATTGAAAATAATATTACGTATTTTTTATTTGGTAAAATTTAATAAACAACTAAAAATATTTGCTGAAATGAATTTTCTAAAAGGAATTTATAATTAAATGCTTGTTTCTTAACGGTAACAAATGAATAAATCAAAATACTTAATAAATTATTATGAGTTCTTTTCTAAAATATATGCTAATGATAATTTATTATATATGCTTACTTTGAAATATCTATAATATATATGTAAAATAGTCAATTGATTTCATTGAAATTCTTCTCAGAGAGGTACACAAATATATTCAAATTTTCCTGTATCCATTTCTATGTATTCTGAGTAAAAAGATCATGTATTCAAATTTTTACAATACCGAATTACTTAAAACAATTTATAGCATCATTTGCTTGAGATAAAAATTTGAAAATAATAAATATTTTCTTGTATATTTGTATATGATTTGAGAAACTAAAGCATGATTATGCAAACAAAAAATAGTGACACGCACGTCGTTTGGATGACAAAAATTATCATACTTATAATTCATTGTTCAATGTACTAGTCCAAATTTAGATTTTATATGAATGTAATAAACGTTTTCAAATTTAGCTAACTAAAGTTTTGCTTCATTATTCTTTTGTGATGAGTATACAAAATTTATTGCTGAATTAAAATATTTTATTATTAGGGTTTCTTTTAAACAATAAACAAAGTTTTTTAGTATCGTTTTTAATTATTAACAAATACATGAAAAGCCAAAAAACATTTCAAAATAAAAGCAATTTCATTTTGCAGTATGACATTAAAATTGCGTCAATGGAAGAAACGAATTAAATTATGCTGAAAACTTCAATTTTTAATGTGTCAAAATGCTTTATTAATCTATGATTTATTATATAATATCTAGTGATTTCTCTCTCTCACATATATTTTAAATCTGAGAGTTATATTCATTTATTAAAATTAAATACTGTCAGTTCATTGTAAAACCACAATTTTTTGCGATGGTTTTATCAGTTATTCAAAATGACATCATTTTTTAATGCTCTGGTGCTATTTTAGAACTTAATCAGATTCAAGGCAAGGCGATGGCAGTTTTTTACAGTGTGGTACCCAGTAGGTATGGCATCTTTGCCCCGAAAATATCGAAACACACAGAGAGAGAGAGAGAGAGAGAGGAATCTCTTCATGCGCTCGAACCAGGAATCGAACCCAGTACCAACATGTTCGAAGTTAGGGATGCTAATCACTCCGCCGGTTTACAAATGACATCACACATACACAAAAAAGTTCTAACCAAGTTATATATATATATATATATATATATATATATATATATATATATATATATATATATATATATATATATATATATATATATATATATATATATATATATATATATATATATATATATATATATATATATATATATATATATATATATATATATATATATATATATATATATATATATGTATTGTTAGTTAAATAGACTTTAATTAATACTAAGCACATTTGTTCAATTTTATTTTGTATTATAAAAATAAAATTTTTCGCATTCTTTCCACAAAAGTTTGTTATTACCCAAATAATAATAAAAGTGTTTGGATAATTTCTTACAAGAAAAGTGATTAATATGCTTGGGAATCTATTGATATGAATTACTTAAGTTTTGTAGAATGTTATTACATAAATCATTTTATGTATTTACATAGAGATATATTTAATTTGAATTTAAAAGAGTTATATAATCTTTATTAATTTACAAGATAATTAACACTGTACATGCATGAGTTCAATATTATAAGTACATTATGGGCGACAAATGTGGTAAGCTGGAAACTCTGTTATTATGATAGGGTGAAATTAGTTTTTGTAAAAGAAGCATCTTATGTTCCTACTTACTCACAAATGAGATATTCCATATTGAAATCAATATGAACTGTATAATCTAACAATACATTGATGATGATTAACATAACATATACTGCAATAAACAATATTTTTTGCACAGTTTAAATAAAACACATATAAATTAACTAGTTTAAATGTTTATAATTTCATGGTGGTAAAACTGCTCTCGTTAAAGTAGTACGTCCCCAGCCGTTATTGAAAGAAGAAAAGTAAGTTTTGCGCTTTAGCTTAAATGTGAGCATATCTTTTGATGTCTATGTTTGATAGTTTTCCAAGTTTCCTTCCTTACACTTAGTAAATATGATCGATTGTATATGAAGAATTTTATACACGGCAAATAATTAGAAACACTATTATTCTTCTGTCATCTTCGCACTGTCAAAGATGTAAGTGAAGGTCATAATGACATTACGATAATCTCATTGCTAAACCTATACCAGCAGAATATTTAAGGTTAAAGATTTTATTATTTATTTAATATATTTATTAAGAATTTTATATACACTGTGAAATATTTTTAGTAAAAATATTGCGAGATAATAAAATTATCAAATGCTTTGAAGAAATTGCATAGCAATTTTTTTTTATTTCTGAAACGATAATAGTGTAAGAATATATTAAATGATCACTGAAAGAAGATTGTTTATGAAAAGACAAAAAGAAAGATGAGAAGAAAATGTTTATGAGATATATTCGAAGATTCATTAAAACATTAATGTTTTATGCTTTTTTTACGAAAGTGTATATAATTATAAAGTTTGCATGACGTATCAATGAAATGCCATTGCTAAAATTATGATTGATAAAATGTAGTAATTTTCCAGCTGAAACCAATTATTTCTGCAAACCAATATAGCACACAACTTCATAATATTGAGTAATAAGTTAAGAGTGTAACCTCACAACTTTGTAATAAAAGACGAGTGTGTTGCTTGAACTAATATCTTGATATTTACTCCGCACTAGAGAAGTTAAACCCCAATAAACATTTAGCATGGATGGACCTTCTCAGAGTGACGATCTTTAGTAAATTCAGGTGACGAATCCACTACTTCCTGGACCCAAAAATTATACTTTTTCCAAATGGGATATCGTAGCCTTTATTAGAATAGTTCGATTAATTAACAAAAACATAACTAATGCAATCCATTACTTACTATCTATTACACTCAAATAAATATTCTTAACATAGATAATTGTTCATAATTATAAGGCACAGACAAATGATGAGGCATATACTTCAGCTAGGAGCTTTTTCTTAACAACTAAATAAGCTTAAGCATAAATAGAGCTTTTCAGCAAGAAGATCTTTGACCGAGTCAAATATCGAAACCACCATCTTCCGGGTACTAGAAAAACAACCTTCAGCATGTCTTTATGTGGTCACAAATTAAAGACAAAAATATACGTATATGTAATTTGATAATCGATTTCTCAATTTTTCTATTATAATGTTTAAAATTGTCCAGAAATCAAATGTAAAAAAATATTTCATTAAATGCTTCAAAACTTAAATAAAAACATTCAGTAAACATGTTTTACACATTAATTTAAATTAAGTTTACATTTCATAAGCATTTTTAATTTATTTTTAAATAAAGTCCTGTTAATGAAATATTTCTTCAGAAATATCAGAAATTATTTGTGTGTTGAAATAATCAATAGTTTGTTATTAATTTTAATAATTGCAAAAAAATTTTCGATAACTAAAGCTTACCTGATAAAAATAAATTCCTCATTAGTCAAGGCAATCCAAAAAACTAATAAAAAAATTACCATCAAAATCTTTGAATAAAAAATATTCTTAACTCTTAAAATGAGTATTGGTTAATAAATAGTTGTTTACTTTCAAATTTATTAATGAATAAAAATTAGCTCTAAGATTAATTTTATGTACACATTGAGAAAAAAAATCTCTAATCGTATTTCCTTTTACAAACAGATGAAATTCGTAAACTTTAATTACCCAGCTCGCCCACATAAAACTTTCGAAATCCCTTTAAGCAGATACCAGTATTGACAAACGTACTTAACGAATTCAGATCTACCCAAATCCACTCGAAGTCCGACCTCACCTACACTTAATCCTTCCCAGATCTCGAACAACAAGCCCCCTTTCCTTTCCTACAAAAGCAGTTGCTAAATAAATACGAGACCTTAACAAGGGCTAGCAACAAGTTAACGGTTGTCTTATCTAGCAGGTGCCATGGGTGATGGCTACCCAGGGACCCGGCATAATAGGGGTTCTCTAATGTCGCCCAAGTCCTGGTGGAGGACTTATCTCCCTTGACCATGAGGCATGAGCATAATGACCGAGGTTATTAGAACACGCTTCAGTAAGCCCTGAATCTTCTGATCTTCCTCATATGCTTGGGAATGCGCACAGAAGGAGAATTAAATATAGGGGAGGGCTTTGGGTGCTAGAGTTCTCTTTTGTTAGAAAAGTTAGATCGAGTGAATTTCTATAACAGTTTTAGACTTTCAATACTTCCGCGCTGACGAATGCTGGAAAAGGTTCTGGGCATAATCTTCTGAAGGATATTTGAGAATCTCGTTTCGAAAATATTTGTCATTTTTGACATTACGTATCTGACAATTGGATTAGGAATCATATTTGTTGGAGTTAATAATAACTTGAGGAAACACCATGCTTTTGATAACGGAAATGATTATAATATTTTCGACAGTATTATGCCATTGTTGCATAGAATAGAAATTCTTTGATAAATTCATATTATGCACCAAAGAGAAATATTTGACATATCACGCATAGAAAATGTTATGAATTTAATATTTACAGATGAGAAATGGTATTTAATAGAAAACTGTTCAAAATACGTACGGAGTTTCTCATATTATTATGAGCTAAAACAGTTTTAATTTCATAGAAATAATACAAAAGTTTGCCTATAATTTCTAAATAATGTTTAAACTGATTTATTTATTTATAAAAAACATAGAAATAATTGTTTTTATTTAAGGTCTAAGGTTATATTGATTTTTTCCAGAAGTAATTCTTCTAATGGAATTTGAAATAAATGTATACTTTTAAAAGACTTACCACTGAAAAAAATCAAAGAAACTAACTTCATTAAAATATTCAAAAGTGAATTATAAAATGAGAGTAATTCATTCTGATATTTAATTAAAAAGAACTTTTAAGTTACATAGTTATTACAAAAAATTTATTCTGAATTATTATTGCCATAATAATTGAAAATAAATATTTTGTAATTATTAATTGTCGAGACTCATTGAAACTCAATTTTACAAAAGTATAACAATAATTGTAACTTACTTTCAGAGAAATATGTAACAAATAGTTCTTTTTATATTTCTTAATACAAAAACATTGAAATGTTGTAATTATTAGAAAATAATTAATGGACATTTAATCCAATACTATTGAATCCTCCGATAAAAAAGTGGAAAAAATATACAAGTGGTTTCAAATTCAGTAGTTTTTGATTGAAAATTTCTTTTAAGATTTGTATAAAAATTTACTTAATACTTTTAATGTCTATTTTTAATAATCCTCTTATTTATTCATTTTAAATTTAATTAATGTATGCATCTTGCAAATAAACAAGATAAAAATAGCTGCATTAGAATTTTTTCTAAGAATATCAAAACGATTGATATTTTTCTTAAAATTATTTGGAAACTCAATTTTTCAGGAAATAGGATGTTTAAACATATGTATTTGTTTTTTTTATTGTTAGGCAGTTTAAAAATATGAAAAGAAATAAAAGATACAACTTTTGAAAATGGTCTAGAATTTCAGTAGCTTCATTAAAAAAATATAAAAAATTAGAAAAATTTTCTTCAAATTTAACTTGTTGCTTACTATTCAATTTGTTAGCAAAATTGTTTTCTTCTAAGCAAAGACTAAGAAAATATTGCAAATTTTAATAAATTAATATGAATTTTATCCCGTAAAATTTATGTATCCAATCACGTATACATGAATAAATAAAATCCTACATTTCCATTCATATTTATGTATAAATAAAGTCAGCGTTTCTCAACCTTTCAGTGTTCGTGGCCTTTTTAATTTACAGAGATAGAAATATGCATGGATAGTGTTCGTTCAATGCTTGGAAAATTCTAAAGTATATAAGCACTTGTGAAACAAAAATAGCCACTGTGAGTCTGGATACATTGCGTGATCCACAGAGAAGCTCTGGCTTCCGAAGAAATGAGTCCTGGTCTGAATGCTATGTTAATCACAGTTGTAACTGTTGTAAATTTTTTGTAAAAATGTGACCTTTGAAATCAAGAAGCTTTTCATCACTTTGTAAAGACATGGGTGCAGTACATTACTATTTTATTGCCAAGCAAGATGGCTATCACGTAGATTGTTTTTGCAACGTATTTATGAATTAAGTAAATCAATCACTATTTTCCTAGAAGAGGAAAACAAACCGGAAGCAGAGAATTTTTGCGGGGATTATTTGGGATGAAATACGCATATATTGGATAAGAGAGATAAAATTAATGCTTTTTGTAGAAAATTAGATTTGGGTACCAGAAATTTAAAGCAGAAAATAATATATATGTTTGGAAATATGGATAGTTGTGTTAAAACATTCAAGGCTGAAAAACAATATATAAATATTGTTTTCGTAACCTTATTTAGTTAGCGGGTTAGAGATCCATTTCATTTTATTCCCAAATAACTCTCCATTGTTGAGAAAGAAACCTTCATAGACTTCACGACAACAGGCGAAACCAAAAGACACAATTTAAGAATAAATCACTCTTTGATATTTGGGCAGGAATGGATGATGAGATTTCTGCATTGAAATAGGGCATTTGGTATTCTGTTACCATTTTCAAGAACTTACCTTTGTAAAACTGGATTTTCAGCAGTATCTTCATTGAAGATAAAATATAGATTTCAGCTAAATATAGAAAAATAACTGAGAATGGTATTTCTAATATTAAACCTTCCTTCTAAAAGCTGTGCCTTGCAAAACAGGCCCAAGGAAGTCACTACTATTTATTAAATTTGTTACTAATTAAAAAAATTTTCTTAAGTAAGTTGTTTTAATTTAATAAAGTAGCAATTAAATATTATGTTGAAATGCTTTGGTTTTGGATGTGTCTATGCTTTCCTTTCAGTCAGTTAATAAATTTTTTAAATAATATTTTCTCATGCTCGAGCCTCCCTTCAGTGCGCTCATGTATCCCTAGAATAGCACGCCATACAGGCCGAGAATCACTGGTATAAGTGATTAATCTTTTCTTTTTTTAAAAGTTTCATCATTAACATTGAATACATATGCAATTACTTATGCATAAAATGTGTCTCTATGAACATATATTTATTAGAAGTTTGTTGAAATGATACAGAAGCATTGGAAATCCAAAATAAGCTGGAGACAATCGTAATACTGAGCATTTATAAAATTTTATATGTTCAACTGTGCTTACATACTTATTACACATATTCTTAATGTTGTTGGACAGTTGCCAATAAAATTGATACCTAAAACTGCCTCCGACTAAGCTTCATGCTAACAAATAAGAATTCTTATTTTTCGGTTTTGCCGATCGATGGCTGAATGATTAGCGTTCCTCATTCTTACGTGGTTGGTCCCAGGTTTGAATCCCGGTTCAGGCATGTATATTCTTTTCTTAGAGATGATGAATGAATGTGGTCCACGCGCTATAAATAGGTTTTTAGTGTTATGACTTGAGTTATGTTACTCGCTTCCATGACGTGATTAACAGGTGCCTACCGGGTGACGATAAATACGTAGTGATTTCTGGCCTTGTTTTTGGTAAGAGTTAGTCACCTAATGCCTACCTTAAGTAAATAAAAATGTGCAGTTTTTATTCCCATTTAAATAATTTAACGAAATGCATAAAAATACACGAACTAAAGTTTTGAGTTCTCGATAGTGAATAAAATTATTATAACAGGATGAAAATAGAGAAATCATTCCATATGAAAGTCAATTTTAAAAGATCATTCCATATAAAGAAAATAATTCTAAAATATTGTACGATCAAGAATGGACATAAGTACTTATTTATCTCATTTATCTTTCACAATGTCTCCCTCTTTCACTCACTCATTATTTACAATATTATATTTTCACCTACTTGAATTAAATTTAAAGTGTAATAATTTAGCTTACATAGTTACTTATTTTTTATGTTTTTTAAAATTCAAAATTTAGAAAACAAATTTAAATTACCTACCATATAAAGTTTCGATAATATAAAATGAATTTAAGTATATGTAAGCTTTCGTTGCATTTTTAGAAAATATTCCAATAGTTGGAGTATTTATATCTATTGTTTTACGCTTAATAATTTATTATTCATGTTTTACTGCAAAATTTTGTTATTTATTCCAAAATGTTGCTACAATTTGATTTAAATGTTTTTTTTAAATTATTTAGAATTTTTGTATATCAAAACAATAATGAATATTCTTATAATTGGTGGTAAATTTTTAATTTATTAGTGTTACACATTTGCGACATAAGACTTTAATACGTGAAGAAAATATTTAATAAAATCCACATTTTATTTAATAAGTAAAGCTAACTCAAAGAGAAAATAGTTCCAAAATAACTTGAAGCTACATATATGCAATAAAATATTTATTTTCGTCATTAAAATACTATCTAAGATTGGATAATGGATAAACTAGGGAAATCAACTTTCAAATAACAGCACTGAATAGACAAAAATTCCCATACGTCATTTCCGGAATAAAAGAGAAACTCATAAATAGGCAAAGAACTTACTAGCTTAAGGCACTAAAAATATGTAGTAGGCTAATTTATTTTCGACTCTCCTTTCTATAATATTTATCCGCAGAAATTAAATATGCATTAATTATCGAAACATAATTCTATTATATTAATAATCCACCAAAATATTTCCATTTGATTGTTGTTGATCGTAATGTTTTGATTAAAGAGCAAGTTAAAAACCATATTTAAACTGCATTTCGGTAAAAAATGTTAAGATAAAACATATTTTTCGTGGACAATATCAAGTAACAAATAAATTTTATTATAAAAGATCGGGCAGTTAAGTAACAGCCTGAAGATATTTTTAAACTGTAATTCAAAAATAAAATAGCTAAACAAAAAAAACATTTTCTGATATTTATAATCATTAAAATAGGGGATATCTTGGAAAATAAAATATAGATTGCATTTCATTAAAATTTTAATATTGATTATCCACGTAAACCACATGGATAATCATTATTAAAAAAATTAAAGAAACGCAATTTATTTTTTATTCTACACTTGGCCATTATTTAGACATACGTAAAATTATTAAGATCAATTTTCATGAACTGCAATGTTTAGTTGAATTCTTGTTTTTAAAATGAAATAAAGAAGGCGTAAAGCATTTTTCATATGTACTGCTTGTTTAAAATTTAAGTTTTGTATTTTTAATCATAATGCTTATTTATTTAAACTGCACATTTTTTAAACATAATTTTTATAATGCATTGTCTAATATTTCTTTGCTTACGTAAACAAATATCAATTAATTTTCATTTTAAAAATTTTCATTGATACTGAAATCTTCAAATTTCTCTATAATTAAATATAAATAAATAAGCTTCTGCAATTCATTGAGTAATAGAGAATAAACTGTTGTAGATTACTTACAAATATAATTTTTTTTCATCAAAGTACTGATTTGATGAATTGTAGTGATTTAGATTTGCCATTTATATCAAGTAATGAAGTGCTTAGCTATGTATATATAATTTTATTAAAAGCTTTTATGAAGAACATAGACAAAATATTATTATCCAGTAGAAAATTATAGAAAATAGAAAAATTAAGCTTATAGATTTGAGCAGCAAAAATAGAATATTGATATGTGTCTATGGATTTCCATTGAGATTCAATCCCAGACACATTAGATAAGAAAATAAAAATCTGATTTCTACTATAGTGTTTAAATAATTTATAAAAAGTTGAATATTTAATATATTGTTATAATAATGCTAGATTATTCATAGTAACGTTAGATAAAAGTGATAAAAAATTTTGATTGCAAAATATTATGTATATTTTTTTTATCAGTAATTCAAAATCCTATCCCCATGACACATTCATTTTTCAGTTTGTGTGTTCATATTTTCATTTAATGTGTGATTTATTTCAAAACGAGGTTTTCTATTTATCAGAGCCTATTTATATGACTCATTATGATGATGTAGTAATAGTACGCCATTCTTCAGAACAAAACGTACTGGATTCAGACTTAGACTATTGAACAATGGGAAACAGATATTGCATTACTTTCTTTACGCAACTCTGTCAAATTGGCTACTTGAGAATTTTCTGTAATTTCCTTTTTGCAATAATTATTATGGCTTACAATTTTTCAAAAGTATTCATGGAAGGTAGTATATTCGACGATTTCTAAAATATATTACAAAAGCGTTTATTATCGCCATTTTCGTTGTCAAAACTTGTTTTTTGCAATAAACAGTAAAGCATTTTCTTAGGTTTTATTACATTTAAAATATAAATTAATCACTTTATATTTTATTTGTTAAATATCTGGATAATTATCTGGTAACTAATTAATAATATTTTTAATGTTATACTTCCCAGATTCCTTTTCTATTTTAATGCCTCCTATACTTAAAATACATATTCTTCCTAAGGTCATTTCCTATTCGTCAGGATTTTATTGTATCCAGTTTAGAAGAGCATAGGCAATACTAATGATTTGCCTCTTGAAGGGAAGCCTGTTAATCTCAATCCAAATCAAGCTGTCTCCTAGGAAATGCTCCAAACAGGAATTTTAATAAAGGTATTGCAACAAAATCTTTCGTTCATTCTCATAAGCTGGGTGCAGTTTGAGTGACAACATTACGTGAAAATTAATATCTGCTGAGCTGAAGTTAATCATGAGACTTGAGGGCTGTTTAACTCGAGTGGTTATGATGGCGTTCGCGCCATGTTCTCCCCATGAAACAAAGTTCCGTATTCAAGCGCCTGCCTTGCCAATTATTCGGTGTTTGAGTCGTAGGCAATGTATGGTCAGTTGACTTGGCAATTTGAAAGTTAATAACATCAAATAGATTTGCAGATGATGTATCGACCTTGCATTGGATTTGCCTCTTCAACGTTATAAATTGGTGACAATTGACATATGAAGGATACTTTAAGTTTAAAGTTGCACTTTTTAGAGTGAGATTTGGTATGAATGAGAGAGATGAGTGAAGGAGGAATTACATTATTTTTACATGTCGAGGAAATAAATGAAATCCTAGTTTCATTGACCTATTGCTTCATTTTTATACTATAATTATACAATACAATATTTTAAATCTCATAATTTGTTTAAAATCAAAAGCATTTGCAATTTCCGTGTTTAGTAATGCGAAAATACATAACGCATATAATGTATATATATATATATATATATATATATATACGCAGTTGATATGATTTATATCTTATATAAGATGATTTTCTATAAATAAGAGTAAAAACTGATAAGCTTAGTTTTTATATGAAACTTTGGAAAATTTCAATGGTGCTGTCTTTGAAATGTACATAGAATATCCTATTTCAGTAGTGATTACTGAAGTATGAGTTTTATGTACATATATATAGTACAGAAATAGTTATACTTATGTACATTAATAGTGATTAATACTGCAGTGAGACATTTTTTTAAATTAAAAAATCATTGATTCACGTTTTTGAAGTTTTAAGTAATAAAGCTTTTTCAATAATTTTAAGTGATAATGAAACTATCCCAAAGAATATAATTAGTAATATATGATACAATATTTCATAAAAATTATTACTTTTTCATAAATATTTATATAACTATGAAAGAAAAATTATTGTACATAAACACGATTACTTGTTGAATCAATAGGTTTACATACATTGAATACGAGGTATATCCAGAAAGTAAGTTCCGTTTTAGTTTATCTTTGCTGCAGCGCTGTGATCGCAGTTCCGCACATGCGCGGTAGACGCTCTGTATCAAAGATAAGAAACATGCGCCTTTTTGAGATCGCTGTCAGTCATGTACGCTTTCTTGTGCTTGTTTACAATGTCGGAGTTGATTGAAAAACTCGCCACTTGTGAAATCAGATCTGTGATTCATTTTCTGAGTGCTAGGAAAGTGAAACCAATTGACATTTATCCGCAAATTTGCGAAGTTTACGGACAAAAAGCGATGAGTGATTCTATGGTAAGAAGGTGGGTCCGACAGTTCAATGAAGGACGTTATGAAGTGCACAATGAAGAACGATGTGGGCGTCCATCTTTGGTTACAGAAGAACTGGTTCACGCGATTGATGACAAGATCCAGGAAAACCGCTAGTCTACAATTAGTGCTCTCGCTATGGAATTGACCATCCTCCATACAGGCCTGACCTCGCTCCTAGTGACTTTCATCTGTTCTTACATTTCAAATCTTTCCTTGGCGGTCAACACTTCAACAATGACGAAGAGCTGAAAGAAACGGTTTCCAACTGGTTGAAGACACAGGCGGCAAACTTCTATGAAGAAGGTATACAAAAAGTTGTGCCACGCTATGACAAATGCCTGAAAAATTTCGGCAGATATGTGGAAAAGTAGTTTAAGAGTTGTAGAATTTTGTGACATAAATAATTTTTCTGTATATGTACACAATTTAAATTTATTACCAAACGGAACTTATTTTCTGGATATACCTCGTATACTTAGATTTTTTATGGGTAATAAATTATGATTTTACTTTTTAAACCTGCTGCTAATTATGAAAGCTTTTATGGTAATCTATAGACTTTTAATGAATATTATGTTATCGTTTTCAGAAATTAGTTAAATATAAATAAAAGATTAAAATTTGCTTTGCGAAATAGGACTGAAAATTTGTTTGGTATTCTTCAGCTTGATAAGCAGATTTCACGCAAGTCTTACTTTGGCGATGGCTCAAAAACATTATCTTCTTGAAATATGAAATGTAGAAATACATTTCATGTATTAATAATTTAACAGTAGAAAATTTTTCATTTAATTGAATAAATTTTAACTTAATAATACCGAAATTTTTCTAAAAAATATGAATTAAATTTAAAATAAATATGAGGTGAAACTTAGTAATATTAAAAAATACTATAAGATGAAAGTTTAAAATATGTATTTAAAATATGTACAAGTTTAAATTAATATTTAATTTTTTGCATTTTGATAGTATTTTTAAAAAATATTAAAGTGATAACAAACTCCCATTTGAATAAGGTGGAATCCCCCTGAATGCATAATATATATATTTTTATAAGTGATTTTATTTATTATGCAAATTATTTTAATATGCATTAATTCAATAAGGTTATGTGTGATAAATATATAAATTATTCAATTTAAGCAATTGAATACATTATTTTAAATACTATTAGAATGACTATTGTAAGAAATACTAAAAATTGAGCATCATTACCTTAGATATTTATTTGATAATATTTATAAAAGAAAAGACTAGTAAATAAATCAACGCAAATAATTTTATATAATTAACCAATGATTTTACATTTCAATCAAACAAATAAAATTTTGAGAAGTATTTTTATTGAATATTTAAGCATTTTAAATATTGTTCAAACATTTTAAATTTTAAAAAGTATTTGTGTTACGCCACAGCTTTACAAATGTATCATCATATTATATATTTAATTTAACAATATATTGAATGAAATGTTAAAGATAAATAACAATAATAGGAATCAAATAAATTAAATAGCAAAAATACATATAAGTATGAGTATACATGTATATTTATTTTCTATCCATTTATATTTAGAATATAGTGGAGTAAAATTTGACAGTTGGATAAAAAATAGCTTAAAGTAAAGTTAATTTTAGAAAAACCTTTATAGAAGAAATTAAATTGTCCAATATTTAAACTTGATTTAATCTTACCCATTATTGGAAGTTTTCTGTGCTTCATTTTGCATTGAAAATGTAGTTTACACAGAAAAATCTACTTGGTCATTCAAATTGCAGAAAAGATACCAAAAATTTGATAATCTTTAATTTTTAGGCCTGAAATAATTTCAGTGTTTGAATAAAATGAGAGATTATTCGTAAAAACATTATATTTAACAAAATATTTTTATTCCATTATTTCAATTTGCATTGAATTTAATACTACCCTTATATTATTAAATGTAAATAAGACATCATTATTCCAAATATTTATATTGCTTGCTTAGAATTGCTTAAAATTTAGTAGTCTAGTTCAGGAAAGTACCAGCTATGGTTATTTTATGATGCATATTAAATCAAAGATTAAGCGTGAATCAAATATGATTTACTGGTAAAAAGCAATAAGCATTGAAAGAAATTTTTGTCACAAGTTTAAAATTAATAATTAAGATTCCAGTTATAAAATGAAGGCTTCTTTTAATTAAAATGTTTGTTTTTGAAATTGTTAATACAAATAGAAAAGTTTACAGAGAAAAAAAATACTCTCACTTTGAAAGTGTGATTAGTTATGATGAAAGTAAAAAACTATGAATGAAATTTTTTTATGTTATTATTAAAGAACTTTTTGTTTATCTATTTTTGTTTTATTTCCAACTTAAATGTTTTTGGTATTATGACTTAAAACAATATCAAATCAAACGATTTAAAAATTAGTAAACTAAGAAAAATATTTCTATTATAGAATTAAATTAAATATCATATTTATTTAATATTAAAACTGATTCTAGATTTTTATTCATTATAAATTACTTCATTTTTATACTCCTTCACATTTTTCAAAATAAAATTAAATGTATAAAAAACAGCATATAAACTAGGTGCGACATTATTTTATAAATTTCATTATTACCATGTAACTGTTAATTGAATTGATTGAATAATTCAATTTCGTTAATTTTAAGTTCCTAAAATTAAACAAAAATAATTAGCTATGCAAATATGACTTTTATCTAGAAGTATATTAAACGAAATCAAAATATAGGCTAACTTATTCTACATTTATTTAGAATAACTAAAAATAATCAAGGATATTTTCGTTTTTTAATAGTAAAAAAAATTATACTGTAGCTGCTGAAAATATTATCCATATCAAGAAAATATTTCGGTGATAAAATTTTATTTTCGTTTTTATTTTTCTGACATTATAGCAAAAATGTCGTTTTTGAAATTTGCAGCTTCGAACATTTAATTTGTAAGACTTATAATATATTGTTTTTTGTATAGTATTTAAAATATTGTATTATATATGAACAAAGTATGGACAAATCATAGGAAGAAAAGCATACATTAAAAATGACTTTTAAATAAGCATACACTTAAATGATTTCAATAATCTACCACAATATGATGAATGAACAAAGAAAATATAAAAAATTAAAAACATCGTATAAATTGGAAAACACCATAAAACGTAAAGTTATTTTAAATAAAAGAATAAATGAAAAGAACATTTTCTCCTTTCTTATTTTTATTTTTAAAATACTGATACTAATTAAGACAAAATTAATTTTAAAATTACTATCTGAAATATTTATCTCACAATCTTATAAAAATAAAATTAATAAAAAATTATGATATCATACGAATTATTTAATCAAATGTTTTTTTTTTATTTAGGAACATTAATAATTTAATTTAGCCCAGGAAACATTTTATAAATGCTGTTTCAATATTTTATTTATATTTTAGAAATCAAAGTAACAGTCATCAGTTTCTTGAAATTAGATGAAGTGGCTATTATAATGGAAAAGGTGAGTTTTTTTTTATGCAGATAATGTATGCATAAACATATTATTAGCAAACAATTCCTAAATTTGCCTCTTTTGAATGTAACAACAGTCCTGCTTGTAAAGAAAACATTCTAGTTGGTGCATTCGTCTGAAAAAAAAAGTTACTGTTTTGTTGTACAGAATAAAGAATGTAATAAGCAAATAATTATCATGATAGAGTAATAAATATTTTTAAATTTTCCTACGAAACTTAGAAAAATTAACATTAAAGTTTCCTTTATTAAATAAGTATGCGTTGATGAATGTTTATCGATGCAATGAAAGTCCTTTTTAAATGTTTTAGCATTCAAAGAGGGCAAAAAAGATTTTAAAATGATTAACTGTCCCATTCCCACTTTAAAAATGGATGAAGATGTTGAAATATTTTCTGAAATCTCTTTCTTGATCTAAGTGCCACTTAAATATTTAAGCTACTACTGAAAGTGTAGAAATTGGGGAAAAGGTCTTACGACCAATTTTACATTAGCATGAAGAATGTGTGTATAAAAATGCTTTCTAATACTCTTATAATTTAAGAAAAACAAGTTTTCGTAAATACTTAACATTTGAATGATGTTGAAAATTATCCGAACTCAATACAAAGGACAAATAATTTTAGTTTTCACTTGAGATTCTAATACTAATTAATCCATTGATTGAATAAATAAAATCTCAAAGAAACCAAACATTGTGCGAATGAACAAATCGAAATACAAAATAATGGTGACTTTTCCTCATTTATTCTTAAATTTTGTGCTTTGAGTTGCAAAAAGTCTCTCATATCATTAATTAAAATTAAAACTTTGATATTGCTTTATTCAATTAAAGTAATAAAAAGCAAAAATTGCGAAGAATGCCAATTTATGGTTTCTTCAGCAAGATAACGCGCCGTTTTTTCTACTTAGCTTGATAAATTTTAACCAAAAATAAAATCCATTTTGAAAACATTCATTAAATTTGCTTGAATATTCAACACATGTGCTTCATGTGTTTTCTAATATTATATGTGCATTTACAAGAACAAAATTGCTATCCATCGAAGCTGCAAAAAATGTAATGCATCATGAGAAAACTTATAAAAAATTTCTTGTACTATTTAAATTTTTGTGGATAAAAGAGGTAACTGAATGTAAGATATTTAAAAAAACATAAATTAAGGATAGCATGATTTGCAGTAATACGCTTATAATTTTCTCTAACCACAGCTTAAATTATTAAATATCAAGTCATTGCTTTGCTTTTATAAAGGAAAATATAAAAAGGATTAAACGTAATATTTTTTCAATAAAATCATCATTTTAATGAAATGTATTTTCAATTGAATCATGTCACTTAAAAAAAAACAAAATAAATTGCATCTGTAATTTCTTACTATTTCTTTAAAATTTTATGCATGTTTTAAATTTTGTGCTTTAAAATTTATGTAATATTATATATAATGTAATATTATAAACTTCTTTAACGTATATTAAATTATGGAAAAATATTATTTGTATTTTAAAATCTGAGCCATTTTATTTGCCATTCAGCCTTAAGAAACATTGTTTAATAGAATGTACAATGCCCAGCATATTAAAATTTTATTCATAAATAAATATCAATGCACAAAATTTTATCTATAAAAAATTTGTTGCTTAAAATTCCAAAATTTACTTTTAGGAAATAACTTTTTGAAGAAGTAGATATATATACATCTATGTGAAAATCCTGAAATATGTAATGTACTTAGAAACAGCATTTGTAAAATGCATCAGAGCACTATTTCCTGTACCGTAATCTTTGATGTGATCTTTATAGGAGCATCGCAGCTTTATGACTGAGCTGGAGAAGATTTTTATCTTATCTATCTGCACAGCTCACAAAGAAGAGAGCAAGAAAAGCCTCTCCGATGGAAAAGACGCAAAAAGTATACAAGAAAAGTGCTACTGAGAACGTCTAAAAGAAATATTACCTAATATATTGTCTTATATAAGAGACATTTTCAGGTGTGTCTTCAATTTTTTGTGTTTCAGCGTGTCTTCTATGAACATATAATTTTTGTACATAATACATATCAATACTTTTGCCTGTTTTATTTATAGATAGTAGAGCATTCAATAAATGGAATGTAAATAAATTAATAACTTATAAAAGAGATTTATGAAAATGAAAATATATATGAATAAACTATTTTCAATATTGCATTGAATATTGTATTTGTTATATTTTTATTTTAACAAATATGGGCTATTTTTTGTACTAAATTTGTAAATGTTTGAATATACATATTTTGATACTACTTTTAATCTTTGACACCATTTGATGGACTGCTTAAACTTTTTGTAAAGCATTTTGACGCAAAACACGTAATTCCCTTTCCGGAGAACTTTTTATTGATATTGAGTCATAATCAACTGTTACAAGGGAGGAAACTCGAAAAACACCAAACACGCTCCCCATCTGATATTCATAAGGCAGAAATGATACATTCATCTCCTGTACTTCAACTTTATTTGGGATCCAGCTCGATACTTTTCGCTCTAATAAACGGTGTTCTTTCAATAGGTCATGATAAGCTTTCAGCCTTTTACATAATGCTACTTCTGTGAACTTTTGTAATCATGTTTGAGTGTGTACAGGTATGCAAATATAATTTCTATATTGAATAAATTAATGTATCTTCATTTTTCAAATTTGTAACTGTGAAATTAATAAAATTATTATAACTGCATGTTTGTAATTTATGAAAAATTTTAAAGTCAATATAATAGTAAATATTGATAAGATAAGTGAATCCATTTGGAATAACATGTACACACGAGGAATTTCTGTTTGTAAAAATATTATAATAATGAACTTTGGATAATGGCCTTTTATGAAAAAATAATGTAAATTTAGATTATTATATAAAAATATAATAAAGACATTTTAAATGTTTTTAAAATATTTTGAGTAATTTACTATTTTTAAGTTTCTATCGTCTACCGCTTCCTAAAGTAAGAAAAAGGAGCTATTTTATTATAAGTCAAATTATTTAATATAAGATTGAAAACCATTATGATTTTGATTATTATTTATATAGTGGTAAACAAAAATTTTTTATTTCATATTTCGATAAAATTAGAAACAAGAGAATAATATGCAACATGCAGTGGTTGAATATTAGCACTTTTATAATAAGCAGTAGTTGATTATGAAACCTATCATAAATCATCTAAAAATAAAACATATGTTGTGTTATAAATTTTGTAAGCGTTATAAAATATTTACTAAAGTTTAATTGAGAAAAATTTATATTTTTTTCTGAAGTGATCATCATTGTTAATAATCATAGATAACAAGTTCTCTTATAAAATTAGCTGAGTTTACAAGCTTCAATTTCAATTTAAATTATTTTACACCTGATTCAATGAACTTATAATAAGCACCTCAGTTACTGAGTGTTCACATATTTTAGAATTTACAAATAAATTACACTGCGTAGATTTTGGACATCCTTCATATTTAGAAGAGTAATTTTTGCAAAAATATTTTGCATAGATCTTTTCTTATGAATCATACTAAACAAAACAAAAAATAAAAAGGATGGTTGAATATTTGGTTTCTGGATTAAAAAATAGCGTCTGCAATTTAATGCATAATATTTACTCATTACAAAACAATAATCCTAAATAGATATTTTATAAAATAAAATAAAGTCTCACAGTTACAAATTAGTTAAAAACAAGGGGAAAAAGGTGTAGGATGTGTGAAAATGTTTTTAACTTAGAATTATATTATATATTGAAGTAATATTTATGAAATAAATATTACTTCAATAATTTTCATGAAATTATTCCTATAATTCACTACATTTTTACGCTAAAAGTTTTTATTTTTTACAGTAATATCTAGGAAATATTTTATATAAAAAACATCCACATAACTTAAATAAACTATTTACGAGATTTAAAATGAAGGAAAAAGATGAATTTAACTGTTATATTGCTAATACATTGTATTGTATTATAATGATTAAAATAAGGAAATAAAATTAAAATTTTTCTCATATTCCTTACGTGTGTCATTTGAATCCATAACACATATTAATAACATACTGTGCTTTAATGTTTTAGTATAATAAAAAAATATAAACTTCTCTCTCGAAAATGTCAATTATATAATTTTCATCTCTAAGAATCGTGAAAGAATATTATATTTTCCTACACTTTATAAAAATCTTGTAAAATCATTTATTTTTGTCTAATATTTTTAGATTAAAAGTGTTCTTTATGACTTTTGGTATTACTGAACAGAAGTATTCGATGTCATGATAAAATGATAAAAGTGTCATATCGTAAACTAAAATTTATAAGAAATATTTCAAAGTATAAAAACACTTTGAACTCTTTTTAAATAATTTTTTCTGTCACAATAATAAAACCATTTCTCATATTTCTGAAATGTCATGCAAGTAAATCATATGAAAATCCACAGTTTAATTAATAAATATTTTGAGTTTTTAAATTGTATAAAAACACACAAAAATGGTTAATGTTATTTAATATAAGAAATCCTATATTCTCTCCTAGGAAATATTCTAAGGAAGTTGAATTAGTTAATATTTTATTATGTTTATAAAAACTATTAAATATTGACATAAATTATTAATTTATAACTATACTTTTATATTCCTTCATGATTTTTAAAACTAATATTAATTCTAAAAAGTTCATACATTGTCTATGATTAAGTTGCAATTCCCTATATGATTAAAATTCAATATATAGTCTATATATTTTATTTATATTATCTAACAGGTGACAGAATTGCATAAATCATTTAACATAAAATGTTTTCAAATCTTCAATTAATTAAAGTAATTTAAAAATGATGCAAATGTGATTACATTGCCGTATATATATATATATATATATATATATATATATATATATATATATATATATATATATATATATATATATATATATATATATATATATATATATGTATATATTTGTGTGTGTGTTAGAGTATTTTATTGTCTTAAAAGTTTAAATATATTTACATTTTTACCTGTTATAACGGTAATATGTTTTGTGCTATTAAAATTTGCAAAAATTACTATCCTCATTTTAAACATAGCTCACTGGTATAACTTTAAATTCTGACTTTTTTCACTTATAATTTGTACCATAAAAGGTCGGTGTTTATTAAATCAGTCATGTGTTATAAGGGAAAAAATTCTCTGTAGCATTAGCTGAAAAAAATAATTATTTTCCAAATTTATTCTATATTTAAAGTATTTTCATTGACTTAATTGTTTTGTTTTCATAAGATTTTTATTAATATCCAAATATGAGACAGTTTTTTAAATTTTATATTTCTATCATTAAACTTTCTTTTTAATTATAAATATCCGAAAATGATTAATATTTAGAAACATCACAGTTATAAGTAAATTCATTTAAGACGTAATAAGTTTAAGAAATGAACATCTAATAAGAATGTTTTTCCATCATTCGTCGCAAATAATTCAAAGCACTTTTTTCTATATGGTTTTAAAAGCAAGTATGAAGAAGAAATTATGAAAGGGCTTATAGAACCAATTCATTGTTGTCTTTCACTGTAGTCTGAAAATTATGTGGGAAAGTTTTAAATATTTGACAGTATGTAAACGTTTTTATATTATATAATATAATATTGTACAGAATATGTTAACATTTAAGATTATGTAATTTGCTCAATGGACACATTTTGGTCCATTGAGCAAATTACACAATCTTAAAATTGTATTTTGTATCAGGGTTTTTAAATCTGAAAAACGGTGTAACACTTCTTTTGCAAAATTTGAGTACAAAGATTATTTGTAAGGAATCCACATATTATTTTTTCTTATTTCATATTTTAAATACATTTATTTTTGACAGTGATTGGAATCATAAATTATGAATTGTTAATAAATTTTCAATATTTTTATTATAATTTTAAAAGATAATGAATCTTAACTGCTTGGAAAACCATGTGTTTCAAAATAAAATCAAAGGTGTCCAATTAGAGCATGAAAAATAATAAAATGCAAGTTGTTGTTTTGAATTACTAAAGAGTTTGGAATTACTAATTTATTTGAAAGGTTATTTAGTTTACAGACAGACAGACAACGAGAAGAAGAGGCCCTGTTCTATTCCTATTAGCTATCAGGTTGTGCCTCTACTTCAGTCTAGAATGTCGGACACCCTGCATGGAGTGCCAGGTGCCCGCTGGGAACTGTAATCTGGGGGCTTGAGCCCTAAGAGGTTCTCCAGAACGCTCGACACATTGTTTGAGAGACGAGTGCTTTACAAAGGTGGGGCTTTCAAGCCTACAGTGATCTACGCAGTAGACCACTGTATCACAGTTCGGAATACAAATTTGAAATAACAGAATTAATAAGATAGGATCAAGTGAAACAGAAAAATAAATGTTAACAGGATCTAAATAAATTTAAGTAAGGATGGCTGAAATATTTACATAATTTACCAACAGAAATTGATTATAGTTATTGAAATTTAAAAGTTTATAGGAATAAAATGTAATTAGTTCTTTACATGTCTTGAAATTTAGATATGTACAAAGTACTAGTAATTTTGGAAATTGAAAGACTGGTGATTAGTTTGTTTGTTACTTGAATTGAAAAATTTAGTTAATTTTCGAATTCTGTTGACTCTGCTTCTGAGTTATAAGATTCCTGTTGGTGAGCTGCCAGGTCTTTGCACATTTGGAGTCCTTTTTCATGAAGGAAAGTAATTATTTGTATTAATTTTTTTGTTCTGAACTTGTTCGTTGTGCAGAATTTTAAGAACTGGTAGTAGGTTTGAATAGATGATTTTTTGATATGTAGATCTTTGGATTGAGGACATTCTGTGATATAATGCAGTAGTGTACCGATTTGGCCACAGATGCAAGATGGAGACCTGGATTTGTTAATTCTGTGGAAGTAGCTGGGACAGGGCGCATGGTTTGTTAAGATACAATTTAAATAAGGATTGGAATATAGCACATCTGATGAAACTTTTGGTATTAGTCTTCTTGTATGGTGACCATTCGGCGAGTTGTTCCATAGAGATTTCCAGCTTTGCTCTATATAATTTTTAATTTTTGATTTCAGACTGGATCTGGACCACTTTAAAGGTGTCAACGGAAGAGTTAGAGGGGTTGCTGCTTGTTTTGCCGCTTGATCAGCTGCCTCATTCCCCGTGATTCCAGTATGTGCTCTTAACCAACTTAGTTGGATGTTCATATTCTGGTTATGAAAAAGTAAATTTTGAACGGATCTTATTATTGGGGATTTGTGTAACGGGTTATTTAAAGCCATTAGGGAAGATAAACTGTCTGTCCAAATTGTGACACTTTGTAGTTTATGCTGGATCGAATAAAGCAGTGATTCTTTTATTGCTAGGGCTTCTGCCTGGAAGACTGAATTATACTTGTGTAGTTTTATGAGATGTTGATGCAGTAGATTGGAGTTTTCAAAAACTACAAATGCTGCTCCTGTTTGATTATCTAAATGAGACCCGTCAGTATAAATATTAAATCGTGTTGTTATCATAACTGGATTAGATGATGCTTTTGGCAGATTGAAAATTTTAGTTTGATGGCTTCTGATAATCGGATGTAATTCATCTTTATTGTACGGATATTCATAGTTAGAGAAGAGCAGGGCAGTGTTGTCTTCAAGAGTTGCATCTTGGCACAATTGTAGGACTTTTGTCTTAACTATAGTTGCTTTTAATGTTAGGTGCAGGGGTGGAAGACCTGCCAAGACGTTTGCGGCAGCTGTTGATGTTGTTTTGAATGTCCTAGTTATTAGTATGGTAAAGTGCCTTAGCAGTGATGACAGCTGGGCTTTTTTCCTTGAGGTTAAGGGCAAAGCCCAAGCTGAAGAACCATATGAAATTATTTTTTCTATTACGATGCTATATATTATTTTTAGAAATTTACTCTTTAGTCCCCAATTATAACCAATCATTGAGTGTAAGTTTTGTGCGATGGGGAGAACTTTTGGCTTAAGTGATCTGATATGAGCGAGGAAATTTAGATTCTTATCTATTTGGACTCCTAGATAAGGCAATACTTTTGTATGCTTTAGGCTTTTACCTAGTAGGGTTTGATTGGATCTTAAGGATTTATCATGTTTTCCGATTATCATAGCTTTGCTTTTTGGGATGGAAATCTCTAATTTTAAACTTTCACACAGCTTGGAAAAGATATCTAGAGACTGATTGCAGTTTTGTTTGAGATTTTCTTTTGTTGAGCCATTAACAATAAGTAGAGTGTCGTCTGCGAAGGCTATTACTGTAGTGTGATTCGGCCAATTATAATTGAGAATAGCGTTAAAGTATAAATTCCACAGCAGAGGTCCACTTACAGAACTATTTAGTTTACAGAAGTTTAATTGGTAAAAATATGTGAGATTCATTTTATCGCTATTGCATATTTATACAAAGCATGTTCCTAAATTTTAAAAGTAACTGAAGTGTTTTCTTCAAAATTAAGAATTTTATAATGAAAAAAATAGTTGGCACAAAAAATAATAAATAGTAATAGTTAAATAAATTAATCTTTAGAAGCTGTTATTAAATCACATAACATAAAAGAGTGATTTCTTTCTTCTTTAATCAATGAATAGTTTATAGAAAAAAATCATTCTTTGAAATTGAAAATATGATTAAAAATAATTGATTATACTATGAATTTAAAATACCGTACTTAATTTTTTTGAATTCCAGTTATTTCAAGTACAATAAATATACTCAAAATAAAGTAAGAAAATATATTTTATATTAGAGTATAAAACTTGCTTTGTGAATCAAAGAGCAGATTGCTGAGAACTTTTTACTCGTTTCACGACTTTTCTCAATGTCTAAGGAAGAACAGCAAAAAACTGTACTGCTTGAAAAAAAACTTCTATTGGAGGACAGTTTATCAAACAAGACGGCTTAGGAAAGGACAAGGCACCAGAAGCCGTAGTTCAACTAGTGGGGATTGAATGTGTCACTAAATGCAACGGAGGACAGTGGGCTGTTCTTAATCTTTCTTGTCTGGACATGTTGGCTTCCAAAGACTTGCCTCTGCGCCATGTTCGGAAGGGATAGTGAATTGAGTCATGAGTTTAAAGGCGTTCAACTATCAGCTTCAATGCTTTATCCCCCAGAGTTTTATTTTTAAGGAAAGTATATTTTTTGTCGTCAAATCCGAAATGATAGGCTGTCTAGAAATCGATTATTGGAAGTGTTCTGTTAAGTTGCTCAATGGAGTGGTTTAGATCTCTACTTTTATTCCTCATTTTTTCTTGTTTAATAAAATGTGCAAGTCAATTTTAAAAAATTAAAATAATATCAAGCTACAAGAGTTATGATCAGATGCGAGAATTTTAAATTTCAATTATTTGTTAAACTGTAAGTGTATGTATTTTTATTGATGTTTTTATACATTGCAAATGTACATAGTAAATAATTTAGAAATATACACTAGTAAAATATTTATTTCAAATTAAAAAAAGAAAAAAAAGTTCATGTAATTGCAAAAATGGATAAAAATTAAATACAAAACTTTAGTGTTCTTTATTACAGTTAATTAATTACAAAATATAATTTATCTTTCAAATTGCATTCTTTAGAAAACAAGCTTTTCCTTACTTTCAAGTTTCTATATTAAATTTATAATCATACAAGCAATTTATCTCTGATGAATTTGTTTTTTTAAAAAAGTATTTATAAATTCAAAATAATGCTGTATATATAAGCTATGAAACGCACATAAAAACTGTTTTGTTAAAATAATGTAGATTAAGTATTAATCTTTAAAGTATTAAAACTTGTCTTTTTCTAAACAATGTAAATTATTTTATAAAATAAATCTTCAGTTATTAATACTTTTATAATAGTTTATGTCTTATAAAAATTATATTTTATAATTTCCCTAAATATATTTTCTCCAAATTAATTTATGTCATATTTTCTGTAATTCATTTTATTTCCTGTTTTCTATTATTTATTAGACCGAAGAATTATTATATTAGACAGAAAAAGCAGATTTCTTACTGAATTTTTTTAAATAAAAACTTAAATTAATTTAAATAATTAGTTTTATGAATATTTTAAAAATTACATTGTAAACATTATATAACATTTTTAATATAATAATATTTAATATTAAGATAAGTCTTTTTACAAATTAATAAAAATAACACATTTTTTCGTTAATATGTGTTTACAATACACAAATGATTTTGTATTTAAATTGACTTAATTTTAGAAAATATTAATTAAAAATTCTTTATTATTTTTGTGTTAGTAATTTTATTTATCTTTTAAGTTTTAATCTTTTATTATAAGCTTGCGAGAATTTATGTTTTAATGAATATGTTAATTCATTTTGTAAATAAAATTTTAGTAAGACTGTGTGTGTGTGAAATATTTATAATATTTAAATTAATTTGTTTCGCATAAAAATAATTAACAGTAAAATCAAAATAAAGTAACAAAATTAAAAATCTATATATAATTTGTTTAAATCTTTTTTTTTTGTATTTTGGAACTTTTTATGCAGTTGGTAACCACATAATTATTTATCATTTTGAAAACATGACTTCTCTTTTTCTATAAAATATTAACTTTTAAAAATCATTGCCTGTACATAGCTAAAAGAAAAAGATAACCGAATAATTTAATTTTTCATATTTTTAAATCCTAATGAACCAACTACCGATAAAAGAAAGTAATATAAAAGTTTTTTCAAAATATTTAAAAAGTAAGAGAATTTTTAGAAATTATGAACCACTGAAAATGTTTCATGTTTGATCATTTTTGTGAATCTGAATAAGTTACAATTAACGGACACAGGATTGAAATTTTGCGCACACCAGTTAAAAAGGAAAGTTTTCTCAACGTGAGATGGAATTATTGTCTATTATAAGAATTAGTATTTATTTAAAAGGAAGAAATTAAAATTATGGTCTTTTTCAATGAAGAGATATTAAATAAGTTATTATATATATATATATATATATATATATATATATATATATATATATATATATATATATATATATATATATATATATATATACATACATATATATATATATATATATATATATATATATATATATATATATATATATATATATATATATATATATATATATATATATATATATATATATATATATATATATATATATATATATATATATTAAAAATTACATATAAATAACATATATACCTAATTTATAAATAAATTAGACTAGCTGAAATGGCCTAGCTCAAAATAAATTTTTCTCTTGATGAAAATCTTACGATATCATAAAGAGATTGAGTTTTTGGTTTATTTTTTACAAATAAAACATGAATCAGTCAATGTTTTACTTTAAATGAACGGAATTTAGTATAATATTTCATCGTATCCAGGAAGCTCTTAAATTATTCCACTCCTTTTAGGAAACAGTTAATTCGGAAGATTATCTATAAACTGAAACCATCTCTTACGTGCTTGTATATGAAAAGTCATTGCTATGATGAGGAAGTAAAAGGATATCATGAATGGTCTTTCAAACAAAAGTCATCAAGGGTAAGTTCATGGAAGAAATTTCTCACCATAAAGTACACTGTAGAAATCTAGTTGCTTTATGAAGCTGTAAAGCTCCTAGGAGTGTTTGATTTCTTTATTTAATGTATAACTTTGATTGATCTTAGGGATGGATCAGTACAAATTCTTGTCACTTAATTATTTGTAATTGTTTAATAGTGATGTACGAGAATAATTTATAGTGTGAGCTCAGGAGAAACTGCAACTACCATGACAATATTTATTAAGCTTTTTAACGTTCAATTGATATTCTCTATAAATTATGTAGGTGTTTATTATATCTATATTTAGGTATATTATATCTATATGCATGTATATTATATCACAAGGTAGCTATTCTGTATTGATTATTATAATAACATTTTGGGAATTGATACAGAATAGCTACCAAGCGTTAATTATTAATTCTTATGTATGTACTCTCATGTCACAAAATTCCCTTTTCCCATAAAATTTTCAACGATCAATAGATAGGTGGTGATATAGAATCAATAGATATATTCAATCAATAGATATGTGATGATACAATGTCGCAGAATAGCTACCTTGTGTTAATTCCTAATTCCTATGTATATAAAAGTCACAAAACTCTCTTGTCCTAATAGTTTTGTGAGTTCATATTCTTATTTAGTTCATTTCATTTCGAAGAAGAAATTAAATATTAAATATATTCATAGAAAATATAATTGTACTCACTTTAGAAATAACATTCCTCTTGTATTGCAAATAAAATATATGTTGGCAGTACAAACGTTCATGCAAAATTATACCTATTATCACATTAGATATACTAGTCAAAATGTATAGGAAATATATCATTAATAGAATAAATATACTTTATAATTTGAAAATTTATTTTGTTAATGTAAAATTAATAAATATAAATCTTATCTAAATATGCGTACTATACTTTAGTTAATTACCTAATTAAATATCTAATTCATGTTTGAAAAGGGAATATTAAATTGCTTTATTACACATTCAAAATTAACTACATACATAATATTTTAATTTCGTATAAAACTTTTCATAAAATATATTTTAAAAATTTAATTAAAAATTTGTTATATACATTCTACTTTTGTTATAATTAAATAAAACATGTAGTGAATTAAACAAAAACTATTAAAATATTGTTAAGATTGTGCTTTTACATTTTAAAATCAAAGTAATGTATTTGTATACTAATAATTAAAAGTTAAAGATGAATCAATGAAATTGCTAATAGTACCTATATTTGGATCAAATAACTTAAGAAATAAAAAGTTTTTTTTCAGTAGTTTTGGAAATAGAATATTTGCATTTGTCAAAAATATATTCATACATTAATAAAATTATTTTATACTTTTAATAAAATAAAGAACTTTATAAATAAATAAGAAGCTAATTTCATCACTTACTTCAGTCTTAATCAAAACATCTAAGCCAATTTAAGTTATTATATTGATAGGAATTAGAATAATTTCTTATAAGAAGTACGCACATTTCTGAAAGAAATGAAAACATGAACCAGGTTTATTTCTCGAAAGTATTGCTTCACTTTCTATTATATTGAGTACAAAGTACATTCATAAAATGAAAGCCGTAAACTCAATCGAATCTATCTCAAATGTCTTGCAGTAATCAAAAATTTTATTTCGTCTCGGTGGCAATTTCTTCAAACTCGGTAACATCCAGGATTTAAGATACTTTGTTCTTTATCCTTAGTCAGGGATAAGTCACCCATATCATTGATAAAGTGAGATCTGATGTATTTTACAATGCAAAATACCAACATTCCGATACACCAAGATAAATGGTTCTGCAAATGACGCCTGGTGGACATCTTTTGTCCCACATGGCAGATAAATTTAAGTAAATGTCAAATAGTGGTGTGCGTATTTGTTTCCCTTTTTATTGTATTCATTCATTTTCTTTTATTCTCGATGAATTTTTTTACACCTGATGAAAAGCAGAAGTTGGCTGTTTAATAAACAATAAAAAAGAACGCATGTATATTTTTGTAGTATACTTGTTATACATTATCATTCTTTTATATAGACTAAGAAAGAAAATATTCTTCAATCATCAATCATCAAAATTTCTTGGGCAACACGAATCAATGAAATGGAAATAACTCACTTATACACATTTTTATAAAAATTCTTAAACTAGAGTATGCAAGGTAAAATACATCTCATGGAAGTTCATTAAAACAATAAAATTGATAAATTGATAGATTGATTGATAGAATAAATTTATGGGCCTGTTATATTTAATGGATTGAATCACATCTAGAATATTTGCAATAACTATAATTTCACTAGAAATCAAATAAAACTATTAATCAATTCTTTTAAAGACAATAGTAATTCCTTTCAATTTTATTTTTAAAATATCTAAGAAGTAAGCATTCATTTGTATGATTAAAGTAATGCATAGTTTTTGGAACTAAAGATTGAATAATGGCCATCTAAACAATTAAATTCTTACCAGAATCCTAAAAAACCTATTTTAACATTAAATATTCAATTTTGAATATAGTTGAGGGTTTCTAAATTTCTTTAATTATTTGAACTTAACTCATGATTTTTCAAATTGCTTGTGGCAAACACATCTTTATCTCAGTTTAATAAACATATTTTCATAGGCTGGTATTGAAATTCTTTTTACTGTACTGCTTTATTGTTTTCTTTTTCTACTCTGAATTTATGTATACACCTTGGATACAAGGTTTAATTTAATTTCTTTATGTAAATATTTTTGTACATCTTTCCTTTAATGCAGACACTTTTCGGGAGAAATTTATGACACACACACACACACACACCTTTCCTTGAAATATGATTTTATTTCTGAATAGTTTTGTGAACAAATAAGTTACTTTTATATTCATTTTGAGAAAATTGTCATTCAGTACCATTAAATTCTTATTACATATTTGTCATTTTTAACGAAATCTTCAAAATATTCTAGAAACTTTGGAGTGATATTTGTTTTTTAACATAATATCTTCAAAATATTCCAGGAACTTTAAAGTGATATTTTTTTTCAAAACTTTGAAAGAATATGACATTTCATTTTAATATTTAAGAATTTATTGATAAGCAATATCTGGAGTTAATGATTTTATGAAATGTATTCTGAAAATTGAAAATACCAAATATAATTTATTTTTAAAGAAATTGTATTGTTATAATACTTTTTAAAAGAAAAATTGCAGTATTAAGAGAAGAAACTCATTTACTATTGGAAATTCTAAATTACTCAACTTTTATTTGAAATATATGAGTAAAATATCTTAATCCCAAGAAATTACTCCTTCTAATGAAATTCTAATTTGAACATTATTTTTAGATGATTATTTTATTGTTGATGTTACACACACACACACACACACACACACACACACACACACACACACACACACACACACACACACACACACACACACACACACACACACACACACACACACACACACACACACACACACACACACACACACACACATATATATATATATATATATATATATATATATATATTCCACATCATTTTATCATTTTTAAGGCACTTTTATAATCTGTATATATTCTTTTTTGGTTGAATAATGTATTCAGTGGGTACTGTTTGGTATATTGAGGTACTGCATTATTAACATATAAACCATATATTATAGAACAATCTATCTTTTAAGAAATATTAATAAACTATGCACAATAGCTTGCCAAAACATAAAGGCATTTTTTGAGATGTATTTCATACCGTTGAATGGATGTTTTAGCAATGATGCCAGTAACTGTGTGTCAGTAGTTTTAGACCTAAGTTATTTTGTTCTTTGAAAAAATATGTAAAACAATTTATGGGATGTAATAGCAAAATGTATCTTACCACATTTATTAACTGTGTATATCTTGACAGTTCCTTTATTATTCTTTTGTTGTAGATTTTGGTTATAAATCACCAATTTTTTTTGGTTGAACCACTGATCAAAATATTTTTTGATATTTTTATCAAAATAAAATACCTTTTTCAAACTTGATATCATTAGCATACGAATATTTTTATTTTAATCCTCCAATATTTTTAATAAATAAAAATATTAAATAAAATTGCTTAAGTGATATTTACACATACTAATGTAAAAAGTAAAATCTAATAAATAAATCCTTGCTGTGTTAATTATACAGAGAAGCATTTTTAAAAATTTTAAATTGGATAAAAGCAAAAATATAGTATTAAAGGGTAAGTATTTTCACGCAAATATATCCCCCTTCTAAGCAGTCCTATTATTTTTTAATAGAATCCTTTATAAAATATTTACTGAATGATTTGTATGATAATCTTCACCGAATTATTATAAAATTCTAAAATAAACAAACCAATGCTTTAATTTTGATTTTTCAACAAAGAAGTGCGACTAACGCTTTATAAAATTAATTTAAAGTCTGTTCATATTACATTTTAACTTCATTTATAAAGTCTCTTTATATTGTAATCAAAATGGAAATTTATTACTATATATTTTTTACTCTAAAAATATATCTTCTTAATTCAGAATGTTGAATGACTAGAAAAAATGACTTCAAAAAATAATATTGATTGCGCACAGGTAAGAGCATTTTTATTTTAATTCTTTAGTATATTTTTATCGTTTTTCATACCTTCTATGTTAATAAACAGGAAATATATGTAAAACAACAAAATAGATGTACTATAACATTAGTTGGCTTTAAAATTACTAATTTTTTAATCTCTAATAAAATATTTTGACTTGAGAAATAGTAATTGTATAGTATTTCTTGATAGTTCATCGATATTTGGGATTCAGTTTATCGTTTATCAAAATTAATCCTAAGACCATTACTTATTTCAAAAATTTCAATTTTTTTATTGGTATAAACAATGAATAGTATGGAATTTTTTAATTGTAAATTTTTTATAAAAATAACTATATTAATCTAAAAATACAAAGAAATAGATTAAATTCTTGGTGATTTCCTGTAAATAAAGCCTTTGTCACACAAATTTGTTATAATCCTTCAATTATAAATATTGATGTATTTCTAAGCTATTAGTCCTAAAGTAATGAGATAAATTAACCTTTTTGAAGTTTTGTATGACTATATAATTTAGTCTTTTTATAAGTTAACATTAAAAAGCAATTCTAAAATTAGTTATTAATGGCATATTACTATAAACCTAAAAAAATAAATACCAGCTCATACACTGCAACAATCGCCAAATAATAATTTAACCAAAATCATTAGAAAACGTTATGATATCACAATCAATATATTGAAAAAATTAACCAATTTTCAGGGATGTTTTTCTTCAATAACCATTGATTGTGTAAATTTTATTTATTTCCTATTTTTTTAATAAATATTTTAGTAAATTTCGAAATCTCATTCCTGTATAATCGCTTCTTCTTTTACATTTAAATACAAATTTTTAAAATAGATTATAATTGTTTTATAAATAGTCATAAGTGAAAGATAATGTATTCACAGCTCTAGGTTTACGAAAAATAAAAATGATTTAAATTTGAATTCCTACTCCAGTTTTGAAAAATAAAAATAAGACAGTGTTCTATTTGAAAACATCTTACTTAAATTTTAAATCATTTCGTCCAAATTTTGTGTATACTACTAAAAATATATGAAACAGTGTATTTATAAAAATATTTTCTTGGTTTTACTATTGTGAAAAAAATACTATGTTAGAGGGGCATTTACTACCTAAACTGTAACTAAAAGTAATAATATATTCTTCTTTGTATAATAAACACTTTTAATGATAATTATAGCCGCATGATATACAAATTCAATCATTTATAAAGTATTTTAAATATACCTGATTTTTGAATTTGAGAAATTTAGAATAAATTATTAAAGATGAAATATTTATTTCAAAGATTACTTTTTGTACCTTTACTAGATTACTTTTTTGAATTTTTTGTACCTTAATAGATAAATGTAAAACGTATTTTTGCAAAAAGCATTATTATATATATATATATATATATATATATATATATATATATATATATATATATATATATATATATATATATATATATATATATATATATATATATATATATATATATATATATATATATATATATATATATATATATATATATATATATATATATATATATATATACATATATACATATATATATATATATATATATATATATATATATATATATATATATATATATATATATATATATATATATATATATATATATATATATATATATATATATATATATATATATATATATATATATATATATATATATATATATATATATATATATACATATATACATATATATATATATATATATATATATATATATATATATATATATATATATATATATATATATATATATATATATATATATATATATATATATATATATATATATATATATATATATATATATATATATATATATATATATATATAGATAGATAGATAGATATAGATATAGATATAGATATATATATATATATATATATATATATATATATATATATATATATATATATATATATATATATATATATATATATATATATATATATATATATATATATATATATACAGGGTGATTATAAAAAAACTTTGCCAACATCTGCACTTCTAGCGTCCATTCTATTTAACCGATCAAGATGATATTTCAAATATAGTTCTTTTGAGATATGCGCTCGAGATTCTGTGAATGGCAACACAGTGGCCCTCGCGGTTACAGTTATAGTGACAGAAACTTGAAATTTTCGAATGGCAACGTCTACTTTTTACCATCGCAAAATGTTCAGCACATGCGAAAACCCTAAATAGCGTTGAAATGGTACCGATATGTCTAAAAACGGACGTGTTCTGCAAACACAAAAAAGAGTTCTGAAAACCGGCCAATAAAACACGATCTGGGCGCACGCAATAAATTTGCATGTGACAGAGTCAAGAAACCAATCACAGAACGCCGGTCGCCAGATATTCAGCGTAGGAAACCTATAAAATACCAAGCGGGTATGCGAAGTCGTCATTCGGGAACTCGAACATGCCGACGATATGAGTCTTCCTAGGAAAGTTCGCGGTGAATTGATCAAACTCTATTACCAAAATGGGATGAACGCTGCGGAAGCCTTGCGTGTGTATCGCCGCAATTATCGACAACGACGCGGCCCATGTACTCTGCAAGCTCTGCGTGATTTAGTGCGGAAATTCGAAGATACAGGCTGCACCTGTGACAAACAGCGCTCCGGACAGCCAACTGTTTCTGAGGACGTTGTCATGGAAGTGCACCATACAGTGACTGCAGGACACACAGAAACCGCAAGAGGCATAGCGCGCGTGTTGGATATTCCGAACTCAACGGTCCGCAAGCTCTTGCGCTCGGTACTTCACATGTTTCCCTATCGGTTCCAACGCGTCCAGATGTTGGAGCCAGGTGACCCACAACAACGTCTGGACTTCGCAAATGCATTTTTGTTACGATATGATGCGGATAACGACTGGCCACTTCGTATATTATGGACGGACGAGGCGCATTTCACCTTAAATGGCAGCATTAACACAAAGAATTATGTGCACTGGGGAGAGACGAATCCTCATGCTGTGGCGTCAGTACCATTATTTGACGCCAAAATGACTGCGTGGTGCGGCATTACAGCTACATTTGTTCTGGGTCCGTTCTTCTTTGAGGAAACGACCCCGACTGGCCCTGCAACATGTTCTGTAACGGGCCCTCGGTATGCAGTCATGCTGAAAAATTATGTCTTACCGGAGTTGCGTCGGCTGAATGCACTCAATGACATTGTTTGGATGGAAGATGGCGCACATCCACATATAGCGAGGTCAGTTAAAAGGCTCCTGGATCAGCATTTTGGTGATCGCATCATCTCACGCTATTATCCTTTTCCGTGGCCTGCGCGATCCCCAGATCTGACGCCTATGGATTTCTGGTTTTGGGGCTATCTCAAATCCAGAGTTTATCTGTCCAATCCTCAAACATTGTAGGACTTAAAGGATTCTATACGGCGTGAGATTGGAAACATCCCTCGTGCCATGTTGCGTGCAGCGACATTGTCCACCGTCTCCCGCATGCAATGCGTAATTGCCTGTGATGGTACTCATGTGGAAAATGTTTGAAATTAATAAAGATTTTTTCTCTATGTGTTCTCATCATTGAGCAGTGTCTTGTCTCTGTCGTATGCATTATTCCTCCGTGCGCCTTGAAGAACTGTTTGTATGTGTATAACATGTCGGTTTTCGGACATATCGGTACCGTTTCAACGCTATTTAGGGTTTTCGCATGTGCTGAACATTTTGCGATGGTAAAAAGTAGGCGTTGCCATTCGAAAATTTCGAGTTTCTGTCACTATAACTGTAACCGTGAGGGCCACCGTGTTGCCATTCACAGAATCTCGAGCGCATATCTCAAAAGAACTATATTTGAAGTATCATCTTGATCGGTTAAATAGAATGGACGCCAAAAGTGCAGATGTTGGCAAAGTTTTTTTATAATCACCCTGTATATATATATACATATATATATATATACATATATATATATATATATATATATATATATATATATATATATATATATATATATATATATATATATATATATATATATATATATATATATATATGTGTGTGTGTGTGTGTGTGTGTGTGTGTGTGTATATATTATCACAGGATAATATTTAGCCACATAATTTAAATGAAATAAATTATGCAGATAAAAGCTGCTTTAAAATAATTCTATTCTCAATATAAATTCTGGTTTCCCTCTTAATATAATTTCGACTAAATAATTAGTTCTATGGCCTTCTAGGCACCAGTTCGAAGGTTCGATTTATAACTCTTGAGGTTCGATTTATAACTCTTATAACTCTTGATTTATAAAAAACACACATGAGAAGTTTATCTATCACATTATCTGCTACTAAAGTTCTAGAGTATATAAAGTATATATATATATATATATATATATATATATATATATATATATATATATATATATATATATATATATATATATATATATATATATATATATATATATATATGTATATGTATATATGTATATGTATATATATATATATATATATATATATATATATATATATATATATATATATATATATATATATATATATATATATATATATATTTGAAAACTTACGAGACCCTCAATGTTTGATGCATTACATTTATGCAATTCCCTATTTACATGTTAGAAAACTCTATTTAGAAAGAGAAGTAATTTCACTCAATTTTCTTTCAATATTTTGAAAGATAATGCATAGTTTCAAATTCATTGTTGAAACCGTTACAAAAGGAAAGGAAAATACAAGAATTTATTTTATTAAGAACTAATTAATGCATTTTATTTTATTTTTATAAAATTTTCGAAGCCTATAAAAATTTAACAAAAAATAAATAATTAGACTTTTGTTTTTCTAAAGTTCTAATGCATGCGGTTTGAGTTTTATCTTATGCTAGCTTTTATTTGTGAGTTGTTAATTCCAAGCATATTATTAAAATTATTAATAAAATTTTGTTACTAGGCAGTGCTTTGATTAATTAAATAATACAACCACTTGTTATTACAATTTCCCATTTAAAAGGGAGATAATTTGTTACACATAAATATTATGTTATGTATCATGTTATATTTTCACTTGCTTTTAATGATATAAAGATAACACATTTCTGAAATATTTCAAACAATGAACAGTAATTAGTTTTCAAATATATAATTACAGCAACAAACTTGACCACTGAATTACATTTGATTTGACAACCCGAATGATATATTTCGATATATGCATAAATAGTTGGGATTATTTTGCCACCGTTAAAACTCTTGTCCACTCCCTTCTTCACGCCCACATTATGTGATTGATGAGCGTCATCAGGGATCTGCAGTGAAACTAGCCTTCGAAATGTTGAGCAATCGACTGACTAGTTCAGGGGATAATGGTGCAAGTCCTAAGTAAAAATACAGAAGAAAATCGGATTACATTCTTTCCGGATAGTTAACAATAAGACGCATCAGTCTGCATTCTGGATGAGGAGGATCAGTTAAATATTTCTGTTAGATGGAGACATGACCTTGTCATTTGTTGGCAGATTGGCAAACCATAATAAGAAAGATGATCTTCAAATGTGACACTGAACAGTTGCATTTGAGTTTATCGAAGATTTGAGGATGTTTCCATTTAAGGAACTCTTAGTTAATTTACAGACTTAAAATGACGTATCAGTTAATATTACATAAATATATTACTCTTTACAAAAATCATTTTTAATCTTATTTCATATTTTTGTTAAATTTAATTATTTTAGTTTAAAATAAAAATATGCATTATTAATATGAATTATGGAGCTGATTTTGATGTTTTAAGTGTACATATTAGTTTTAAGAATTTTCGCTTGCATTCCTTTACATGTGTTAGTATGAAATATCTTTAATTATAACCATTTTGTTTAAGTTACTTTAATTATAAGACATGAAAATATTTATATGCTAATATCAAGTTAAGTTTATTAACTTTTTTAGCTAAATTCTGAAATTACAGCTGGTTTATTACGATTTATTTATTTGCTTAGTAAGTAAATTCAATGTATTTAAATGGCAAAATAGTCTTTTCTAAATGTTGAGAATAAGAGAGACATTTTCGTAGGGGCAAAATATGAAATATTTACTTATTGAAATTATTTTGCTTTTTGTATAAATGTTTTAAAATTTATTACTTAATAAATTATATGTACTTTTGAAAAAAGTAATTATTTAAATTTTTTATTTGTTTCTTAGATTTTCAGCACTTTTACTCTTTCTCTCCATATATATATATATATATATATATATATATATATATATATATATATATATATATATATATATATATATATATATATATATATATATATATATATATATATATATATATATATACACATTAGTTAATTTTTTACATACTTAAAAATTAAATATAGTTTTAAAACTAAAGCTTTAACTCTTCTTTTCACATGTCAGTTTATAATATTTAATTATACAATTTTAGTGTATGATTTCATAAAAATTTTATAATGATAGTAAATTTAAATAGACTTCACACACAAAGACATACAATAAAAAAGTTTACTAACAAAATACTAATTTAGTGATTAGTCCCAGATTCTTTTTAAGACTATTTGAAACTTTATTTTGAAAATTTCTTAAAGATAATCTGAACACAAAATTATGAATTGTTGAGCATAAGTAATGAACTAGATTAATCATATTTATTAAATATTAAAAAAATAATTAAGAAACAATAATTTTATAAATAAGTTGAATAATTGCTAATATTTTTTTAGGATTTTTCTTAAGCTTTGCAATTTTCTTTAATTTATAGCTGTTCCATTCATATCCTTAATTTTTTTTTAAATCCGGTATATTTAAAAAATTTTATTAATTAACACGTATTGGTATTTTTATTTTTTAAAACATTCGTATACAATAATTAACAATTTTCAGTTCTTATTGCAATACTAAGTAAAGCAATTAAATTATATTTTAATATGATCTTTACTACCAAAAGTAAATGATGCATGTTATGTGTCGATTTATGATAAGATATTTATGCAAGAACAAGAATGATATTTTTTTATTCTCTAAAAGGCGATTTTCTTGAGGTCTGAGTGACCTATTTAAATATAACCCTTACATTTTACTAAGCTTTTTTCATCTTAAGAAATATTTGCAATTCTAAAAGAATTTTCAACAAAAATTCTCTTCGCATGCTTTGGAAAATATTTCACTTCCAAATATATATATACTTAACCTAGTGTGCATTATAGATCGTCAGTATAACACATGACATTAATTTCAGCCGCCAAACACACGTCATAAATTGATCGAGTGCCTTTTCTAAATGCAGGGAATCTTAGGCTGAAATATTTCTATGTCATAGCTTTTGACTTGCACCGCTTTCGCCGCTCCCATGGTAGATCCTATCAATTGGTCAGGATTGATTGATGATGGAGGTTCCACAGCTACAAAGATTCCTCCAACAGCAGCATCGACAATGTACGGAGATGGGCATTATTCACCAAGAAACTATTTAGTTATTAGACGGAAGATTGAGGCAGCTAGGTTTTAATGATACCACTCAGCTGCTTTGTGGTTTATTGTTGTTCATAATCCTGTCATTTGATCTGAGGAAGGAATATGTTTCAGAAAAAAGGAAAGGAAGTTATCGACTGGAATGGAAGTTATTTGAAAATGGGATGGCAGGCAGGAGACTGTTATTCTTAGATTGTGTGCTGTCTTTAATGAGGATGAGAAAGTTTAAATTTGTGTTTGAAGTACATCTTTTTAAGGTAATGAAAATTTCAGTGTGTACTCTTTGTTTTAGCAATAAGTTAATAGTAGGAAAATGAGACTAGAAAAATTTGGTTCATAAGAGCATTTTAGAAAGACATACGTGATTTCTCATATGATTTATGCGAATTGATATCTGAATTTAAAAATAACTATTTCAATTTTAAGACATGTCACAATAGAAATTAAAATAACCATAAATGACTTATATAATTAAATCTATACATCATACACACATAATTGTTTTACTATGTTGAATTTCAAATTATTAATTATCAATATATAAGGAATTCATTTTATTGAATTAAAATATTCTCATACTTTTATTCTTCAGAAATATTGAATTTAAAACTTTAATGTAATAACATTAAACAAATTTAATTTCCAAAAGCTTAATTTAACTTAATGTTTAATGTAAATGTATGTAATACTGTCCTTGATAATAAAAAAAATATGAACTATTTGTTAATCTTAATGTGGCCTACAGATCAACATAAATAATAAACATATATTTCTATATATGTAAATCTATTGCCCTCTCTCTTTAATGTATATGTTTTATTCCATCACCTTGAATATTTTGATAATTGAATCAATAATTACATAATCATTTAACTATGAATTTTCTAATTGATCAACAATATTTTAAAAATTATTCACCACTGTGTTAATGAGTCTCTAGAGATGTATTTCTCATTAATTAATTTGAATTTTTTAATAATTAAAGCATGTAACAATGTTAAATATTTGATGTATTGCTTATATGAAAATAAAGCTTTACATAGCTTTCAGCTTTCAAAATTAAAAAATATTTTGAGGCAGCTATTAATTTTTAAATTAAAAACATTATTTAGATTCTTAAATTATAAAATAGATCATTTGATATACCATCTTTGAAGAAAAATGCATTAACTCTTAAAATTAAATTTGAATAATATGGGTTAGACATAATATATTAGTGAACGCTAATTTTTATTGAGTCATGAAATTAAGAGTTTTCACGTTGAAATTTTCACGCTCGTTTATAGAAACATTTATACTATCTATTCTACTGCTTATTGGTTATTAGAGATCTTTTTTTTTGTATTTAAAAGCTTTTGTACATTGTAAATTGAAATCTAACTTACAATTAAATCCTTGAAACTTCAATTAGGAAGTCCATTACCGTATAGATTGTGTATAATTATAAATGCAACTTATCCTATTTTCAAAATGTGCATTAGTATATCACGCGTTCTAAATTTATAGCATTGAATACTCAGTGCTGAATTTATACAAGGAATATGCAATTTAAATACTTATAAGCACACAGAAACATAAAGCTTAAAGCTTAATTTATTTAATGTGTGCATAAGATATTACAAACCACAATAAAGATGAATTATTTATACTGTACAGCGTTGGATCAAATGCGAATTTTTTTACAAAAAAATTGCTTTCATACATTAAAATTTGTTTTTAAATTTATAGACGAGGATTCTTTGATTGCAAATCAACTACAGCCACCATGGTAACATTTTTATGATATTTCAAAACTTGACAATCTTTTCTAACAACATAAGCATGTTAAAGTTTAATATATTTGCAATTAAGGATAACTTTTTTTTAATTTATTCAATGAGAACTGAAAAATAATATTATTTCATCAACATTTCAAAATTTAATTTCAGTCAATTACATATTAAATTTATGTGTAAAATATTCAAGTAAAGCAGTGATAAATAAAACAAACTTGTCTGATTTCCTTTCAGCTATATTGTTTGTTTTCATTTTTATTTTTTAGAGTGATATGCGTTTTAAATTGATTCTCAAAATGTCCAGATATCTATTTAATTTATGGTAGAACACAAATATTGATATTAAGAAATTACTGTTACTGAGTTTCTTTTTCTAAAATTCTAACTTTATTGTTTTTAAACTAAACAATTTAAGGAGAAATACAAACATACGAATTCGCTAAATTAAACTTAATTATATAATACACTGCTGGACAATTGCTAAGGACGGATAACACTATCATCCATAGCAACCACAAAATGAAAGGAAGCAAAATGTGGAAAATTAGAATGAGTGCGGGATATAGTAAGAAGAAGTATGCGTATGCAAATTTTTTTTCCACGTCTGTTCATCAAGTGATAGCATTCATAAGAGCTCTAAAGGTTTTGACGCGTGTGGACAGTTCTTGTTTCTAGTCAAAGTTTTACAGGAAAGATTTAATAGACGAACTTGAAATTTTCGGCATGTCTTCCCGACATCACTTAGATGATTTTATGCGTGGCCGAATTATTGGAAAGTTCGAAAAAGGGTGAAATATAACAGATGTTACCAGGGAGTTCAACATCGCTCACAGCGTTGTTTCATGGCTGCGGAAGTCATTTAAAACTACAGGTATGTGTAGTAGGTGGCACGGGGGAAGTCGTGTTAGAAGTACGACGCCTGCAGAAGACAGATATATCGTCCTATCAGCAAAAAGGAACAAGCGCACCACAGCTCATGAGGTGGCAAATCAGTTTCTTGCTGCCAAAATTTTTATAACTAGTTTCAATCATGTAACTGAACTGTGATGCAGACACCTCTGCGCTAGGATGTCTGTAGGCTTTCAAGCCCTACCAATGTGACTATAATTTTAAAGAATTCAAAGGCTGGGTCGTAAGTGGGCCCCCGTAAATGTTACGGAAGGCTCTCGGAGATGGTAGGGCATAACCCGATAACCAGTTGGTAAAGTCCGGGGTCCTGCCACTTCACTATGTTATGCCTCAGGAAAGCAGATCTCCCGAAAAACTGTTGCCAGACGTTTGAGGGGAGGAGGACTATACTCGCGCAAACCTGTTGTCTTTGTCCCATTGACCAGACAGCACCGTACTGCCCATTTGCAATGGTGTCATGAGAATCGCATTTGGACTGAACAGGACTGGGCATGCGTACTATTCTCAGATGAGAGTAGGTTCAGTCTGTCATCGGATTGTAGACGCCAACTGATCTGGCGCGAGAGTGGTACTGCTTATCGTCCAGAAATTATCCAGGAAAGGGACCGATATCTGACATGCAGTGTCATGGTGTGGGCCGGCATCATGATCAGTGGCCGCATGCCCCTACATGTGGTTGCGAATGGGACTATGACGGGCCCAACAATACATTAATGAAGTTCTACTTATATCATGTTCGTCTTTTTTGTGGTGCTGTCGGTGATAAATTTGTTTTTATGGACGACAACGCAACATGTCATCGAACACTCGCTGTTCAGGATTGTTTAGAAAGCGAGGGAATTCAACGCCTCACATGGCCATCACGTTCTCCAGATCTAAGCCCCATTGAAAATGTGTGTGATCCTTTGGGGAGGCAAGTTGCTGGTTGAAACTATCCTCTGACAAACAAGAATAACCTCATCCGTGCAACCCCAGAGGAATGGCATAAATTGCCTCAACAGCTGCTAAATAATGACGTGCAAGATATGATACGACGTGTGGAATGTTGCATCACACTCCACGGTGGACATATCCCGTACTGATACCTTTTTTCAAGGTGCCTGCTGACTTTTAGATGCATTGTTCCATTTTTCTGGATGCAGCATCGAATGAAATTTTTTTCTTTTCTTATGTTTCACAGATTTTGTACTTTCCAGAATATTAAATATTCTTTATTCTTATATCTGAACAGTGTGGCAACTATATTTTCTCCTACTAGGCCTCATGTTTCGCTTAATGTTATGCTACATTGCAATTTGTGATCCGTCCTTAGCAATTGTCCAGTAGTGTATATTATGTAAAAAGTTACGTTTGTGACGGCTTAACAAAAAAAAAATTAACGAATCAATTGCTGTAAAATAAATTTACGTTATCGAATGGTAATTTTGGAATTTATAATAAACATTCGTAATATTATTCAGCAAGAATGTTTATTATAAATTACACATTAAAATGTTTCATAAAAATTAATTTGACACATTTCTACTAAGCTTGCTTGTTTTGAAATTAATTATCAAAAAAGAGGGAGATTTATTTTTACATATACTAAATTTCAGTCCAAAAACTCTTTGAAGTCTCTGATTAGTTTAATTAAGCCTGCATTTTACATGTGTAAAAGGAGTGAAACTTCTTTATCAAACGATATTTAATCCCCATAGTAGAAATCACAATAATTAAATACAGAAAGTAAATAACAGAAATTAAGTTTAGAACTGAGAAATAAATCTACGAAATTTTAATTTTAAATTCTTCTCAGAAAAAATGTTAACCTTTTATTGATGTCACTTATTGACAAAAACAATCTAGTGGTAAATATTTAATGCCTTAAAGCATTTAAAAATTGGAAAATTTTTAGTTTCTGACAAAATTATTTTTTTTGGCAATAAATTTTAAGGGATAGATAAAAATATTTTTTTCTAGACTGATAAAAGTATGGCAAATTACTATCCATATATCTGAAACTGACAAATAAATAAACACGCGGTATTTTCAAATTTTTAATGGAATTATTGAATTTATTTTCAGACACGGATTAAGGAAAAATTATTTGAAGACTATTTGAATGTTTAGTTAGATATAATATGCTTCTTTTTATTTGTAGCTTAAGTTAAATGTCTTTATTACATATTTCTGACAACCCTAGAAATGATTCAATTGTTAGATGGGAAATGAGTAATTAAAAAATTGTTTTGTAAATACGGGCTCACATCCAATCATAAATGATGTAAAAGTTAGTGTGAACAAATTAATATTATAATTATGGTGTTTCATAATTAGATAAATACATTTTTAATCCATATCCCATATCTTACTTTTTTAAATGCTATTAAAAGTAATATATATTTTAATAATATCACAGTATTTAGCACTCCACAATAAGTTGAGTAATTATATTCTCCATGGTTTATTCCACAGCCTTGGTATAAAAGCAAACCGTCCTCCTTAAGAATTCCAAGCTACTGAAAATTGGATTTAGATTTAAAGAGAATGCAGGCCAGTCCATACACACTTTCACTCCTCTTTTCAATATTGTCATAAATGGACAAATTATAAAAAGCCTTCCATTTCATAGCATTAGAAAAATGAATTATACTATTTACTTCTTATAATACATATGCATACAAACGCAACAAAATAATTTAAGGCAGTCAAACAGTCTTTCTGAGTAACTTGCAGATCTAAAAGTTCACTTTTGCTATCTATATACAACAATTTCCCTGATTAACTGTTAGTAATGAGTGTTAATTATAAATTACGAATGTATTCTTGAAAATATTGCTACTATGTAATCTAAATCTGACGAAGTAATTTTTATAAACATCAGAAAATTACAATTACATGATAAGAATGTTAAAACTTTAAACTTTTTCTTGCCATATTCCCGATTATTTTTGAACACGAGCTTATACAATGATAAAAAATATCATTTACATAATATTTCTCTGAATAATTTAGGGAAATAAAATGAACATCATCTAAATAAAAATATCTAAATCTGAGATTTTAATAAAGATCTAAATAAAAGCTAGACCCTTTTACTTCTGTTATTATGTTTGAAAACATTTTTTCAGTGTATTGCTCTTTTGATTGATTCTCAAATATCAGGGAGCAGATAACATGTTTACCATTGTAAATTTACCGAAATGATTTTGGTTATGATATCGTATCTTAATTTTTAACATTATTTATTTTAACCAATGAAATTTTTGCATGAACAATAAAAAAATTGATATAATTATAATCTATAGTTAAAATTATAGATAATTTTGAAAATGTAGTTGAGAACACAAAGTAAAGATCTACATTATTCATTTTAAACCATAGTCATTATAAAATAATCAATAAAGGGAATTGTAAATTTATAAATTGTAATTAAGTATACTGAAATTAGTTTGATAAAAATAAATATGGCAAATTTCTCGTTATCTTTTCAGAAAATAGATTATTATAAACTATTTTTACTACCCATAAGTAAATTTACTACAATGAAAGATATTTTCAATTTCTTTTGTGTTGTGCTTAGTCCAAACTAAATTTAAAAAAAATAATTTATTTAAAAAAAATATCTATTTATTTCAATTTTCTTAAATTTGTATTATTTGCAAAACAATGCCATTAAAACAAAAAACCGAAAAAAATAATTGATAGAATGCAATTTATAAATATATATTTTTCAAATTTTTGACTCATCAAATTTGCATTACTAACATTACTAAGTGCCTTAAATTACTGGTAATCTTTTTAACATGATCATCTACTATTTCATTTATAATCAATTACTAGGTTGATATAATTTATAATTTTTTCGTAATTATAAAATACCCAATAAATCTAAGAATATTTAAAATTAAATAGTTTATTTGACATTTTAAGAATTTAATTTTAAGAAATTAATTACATTTACAGCAATGTAGACATTGGTTTCTTAGAAAAATCAAAAAATTTTATAATTTTATAAAATAAAATATACAAAAAAATTACATGTAATATACAATCATAAACCTCTAGAAAAAGTTTTAATATGATTAGGTTTACACAAACTTTTGTAAATTAAATTAGAAATAATTAACAAAATATTTGTTTTTATTAACTGTTGATCTTGGATATATATAAATAATTTAAAGGCATAAAAATACATTGCAATCATATAGGTGCATTTCAAATATAATATTTTAAGCTTTATTTTAATTTTATATGGTTCATATATTTATATTGACATAGCTATTATTAAAATGATAATACATACATACATGGATACATACACGCATGCATACTCACATACACATTATGTATATATATATATATATATATATATATATATATATATATATATATATATATATATATATATATATATATATATATATATATATATATTTATATATATTAGATAGATAGAAAGATAGACTGACAGAAAACACATTAATTTATTAATTTATCACATTTTAAAATTTATATACCTTATATACCTTTAAATATATCATTTTAACACTTCATACTTTTATAAGGTTTATTTTAGAAATATTTTGTGCAAATTTCAATTGATTCATAGATTTTGAATAAAATTCCTTCAAACATTTTTTAAATTTCAACTCACTTGATTAGTTTTATCCTTTTGTAAAAAGAACTTAAGTTTTTTTGTGAAAAAAAATTCTTAAATTAATTATTATATTTCATTACATGATGTGTTGAATATAGGAAATTTTTATTAGATATATTTTCTATAAATAACAAAATTTTTCTTACGAAATTAATAGGCGTATAATCCTAAAATTTAACCATTACTTTCCGTCGATAAAAAATGCATGAATGTAAAAGTTGTAGTTTAATGTATTGAAGAAATTTACAGGAAAATCATGAGAGAAAGTAAGTGATGATTGTGGAAAAAAGATGAAAAGCGGAAGCAAAACTTATTCTATTGAAATAATGATATAAACTATCAAACTGAGTCTCACCACAGCTCACATAGGACCACATCTGTTTTCTTGACCGATGGATTTTTAATGACCCACAGAATGACATCGTCCACCCCGAGGCCTGAACTCAGATCTGTGCCTTGGAAGTGCTAAGCACTACCACTATGCTTTCCATGAAGATATGAATACCATTTAATATGTACTATTCTCGATGTGTCTACATTTCCCTACTGTAGTGATAAAAAGCCGATTGGAAAACTATATTACTGGACCAGTTATCCATTTCAGCACTGGAGTGCATCGAAATAGAATGCTTCAATCTCTTACTTCTGACGGGCAATTTCAAGTCTGCCAGTGAATTAGGACCATTCCTTATAAAGCTTGAGCTCGATTGATCTTGATTAAAATTAATAAGAAAAATTTCCAAGGGTTAAAGTCCAACTTGTATGGGGACAACTGTATCCCGTGACTTGAGAATATTTCTGAATTCAATGCAATGAAACGATAACCTGCAGTTCTGACAGGAAACTACGAGCCTGCATGAACTAATTCTGGTGTGGAAAACAAAACGGTGGGCATCAGTTAAACCCTTCACTTATATGTGCAAAGAATATTGTACTAATTATCCGCTTCAATACCAGGACATATTACATTTCAAGCTTTTGTGGATGCAGGGACGAGATGACATTCAAATTTTATTGTCATAAAATTTTCTTATGATAAATAGTAATTTTCCAAGATCAATGATTCCATATTGCTCATTATTTATTTCCGGTAACCAAGCGCTTACCTAAAATGTCAATATATAGTATGCTATTACAATACGGAAAATTATGTTGATGTCATTATATTTGAAATGATGATCTTAGCTTATCTATCTTTTTTTCCAATCAGTAAGCTTGCATTTAAAACAGAAAAAAGGAAATTTTATATATTAGAAACTATAGTCGAAACTATATGCATCAAAATAACTCCAGGAATGTATTAATTAATAAGATGCAGAAGGAATACGTCAATAATGAATACTGTTTTCCTTAAAAAATTTCAGTAATTATAATGAGTCATTGCATTTCATCTTACCTTTAAATGACTTATTTTAAAGTTTTTAAATTAGATGTTTGATAAAATTCTTAAATAAATTATTAGTAACACAAAATGATTGGTCTAGGCATCAATTGATTCTAATTACACCTGTTTATTAAAAAATAAAATTGTACCAAATTACGAAAAGTTCTGAAATCATTCTTAAAATTTTAAAGAATCAAAAAATCAAGAAAATAACTTCTGATTTATTGTTTATAAAAATGTAAAACTTGTTTATTAAAATACCTTTATTGAGTGAAAAACTCTTTTGATACAACTAATTTTTGAAATTACTTAAAAATTGTTGTATAAAACTTTCATAAAAGGGACTAATTATTGCAAGTCGAAAAATTACTGCTTATAGTATGAGAAAAATTGACAAGAGTATAAATATTGTTGATGTATTTTCCTTAACGTGCCGTAACTGTTTAATGGCATTTAACAGCACGGATTCAGGGCAAAATTATACTTCATGATTTTAGTTAAATTAAAATAAATTGCATGTTTAAGTAAAATTCATAAAATATATTTTAAAAAGGCTATTGTTTATTTAAAAGAATTCAATATAGAAAATTCAAATTTTTAAGAAAGAATTTTAAATACATTTAGACTCACTGTTCATTTATAAATAAAACAAAATTCTTCATTGTGTGCAATAGAAAACAATAATACGAAATATATATCTATTAAAAAATATTGAAATACTAGAATTCATCATATTATCTTTTTACATTTTAAAATTTTTTGCTTGAAAGAAATTAAAAAAATTATTATAACATAAACTAGTTCCATGACAAGTTAGACGGTTTTAAACAAGCAATTTGCTTAGCAGTGTGTCTGATGTGTCTGTAACAGATGGCAACAATAATTACAACTGCATTTTTGAACTTTCCTTAAATTTATAGTGTTTGTCTGAAACACCTGAACCTCAGTTATTTCAAATGTTTCTTTTAACTGTTATTGAATATGGTATAGGGCGGATTTTATTTCCGATGTTTTTTTCAGAAACGTAAAGTAAAGAAATACAGTCCCATATTTAGTATTTTTCTTGTTTACTTTGGTTTTCTCATGAAACGCAAACATAACATAAGAGAATTTATCCAAGTCTAACATTTTTATCTTTATACTTTCTAAATTTATTAAACTTATTTTAAATATTTCATTGGGTTTTATTCCTTTTTCTCCAGTTAAGCAATTAGAAATAATTATTAATTAATAAATATTTCGGATTTAAGTGCATGAAATGTTATTTGTTCTATAATGTTGTAATTAATTTTTCTTAATTCATGTACGCATTGTTTATAAATGTGAACATATATTGAGTTATTTTTAAACAATGATTTGAGTTGCCTCAGCCTTTTTCATTTCTACATAATTTTTTATACGTAATTATTTTATTCCTTATAATGTAAAACATTTTTATTCGTTTAACAGCAATGGTATTTAAAAAGAATGGGAAAAGTTAAGATAGTATATATATAAATATTTAACTATATACTTGAAATAATCTGTATATAATTAATATTTTATTTTTTAATGACGTACATTCTGCAATTTTGTTTTACTAATATATTATTCCTTTCTCTATGTAATACCATAGCTTAACTTAATTTATGCATTATATATTGAGTATAATTAACTTAATTAAGAATATAATTAACTGAAATTAATTTAATGATGAGAAATTTTTATAGCAAACAATATAATGGAAAATAGCTCGTGCGATATAATTAAATCAAAATATAGATTTCTGTCACTAAAGCAGCTTTATTTCTGATTTAAAAATATTGTTTCAGAACTAAAAGTTTAATTCAAATCGTATTTAGTTATTATTTTGCTCAGGAGCATGTACGCTGTTAGACAATTTTATTAATCATGAAACTGCAAAAAATATTATAATCAAGATGGTTTTGTATTTAAAAATGAATACCACAACATACCAATTTGAAAAATATGTCAAATCTTTTTTACTTATTTCATTGATTATGCTGGTAAACATTTGCCTATAATTATAAAAAAGATGTTAATTTATAAAAAGCTGTATTTGGATTTAAGTTATTAATTCATGTCCTCTAATAAGGCGTAAAGCAAATGAGTACAATATACTTTGAATAAACAAGAAATTATTTTATTTATGCAAAAGTTGAATATTTTTTATCTTAATATAAGCTATTTAAATTTTATTTGTATACATTTTCATTGAGCAAAACTGTAATTCTGAATACCCAACACTTTGTCAAAAACAATTTTAATGAACTACAAATTGGTCTGTATTTTAAATTAATTAAAAAGGAAAAATTAACAAATATAGCGAAACAATAATAATTTAATAATTGTATGCGAATTATTGCTCAGATATGCTTATATGTAGCTCATTCCTATGCTTTTATATTAAGTCTGCCCATTTCTTGTAAACATAAAATTACTTTTCTTGTTTTATCAGATATTTAGAATATTCGATAAACATCAACATATATAAAAAAGTGTGATAAATCTCCATTTTTGAGATGATTACTGCGAATTATCTATTTTCAAAAAATATGCTTCATAACAAAAATTATTTTATTTCTTAAAAATATAATTTAATTTCCTTATTTTCTTGTTTCTCATTTTTCAACAAGAATAGGTTAAAAAATTTTCAATTTAAATAATTTAAACCAATTTAATTAATCTAAATGCATTATTTCTAGAAATATAGTTAACAATTTTAGAGTAAAACATTCATAAAACTTTTTTTTCAGGGAACAAATATATATTTTCAGAATTTTAATACGAAGATTAATACGTGCGCTAACATCCTTACCTAAATTTAAATTAGGTTTTCTTTGTGAAGTTATGTCATACTTATTATTTTTCATAAACATAAATAAGTTGAAAATTAAAAAGTTTTCTTTTAAAATTAAAAACTGACAGAAAATATACTGTATTGTTTATTTATTACAAATCTACTATAATGTACATAAATAGTTGTGAAAAATTATCAATAAAGTGTTATATTATTTATTTTTTATCCATTATATAATCAAAAATATACTTTATTATATTATGAAGAAGATTACATAAACGAAAATGTACAAACAGATATTAATTATTAAATTACATAATTTGAACATCAAAAAAATAATATTGAAATACAAAAAATGAAATTAAAAAGTGAAGTACTTGGGAAAATTCAGTTGAAGTACATAAGAATTATTATGAAATAAAATAATAAATTATAAAGTTTGAGATTAAAAACACATTGAATATTAATAAGATAACAGTTTAAATATTATTTTGTTTATCTCTAATTACTGGCTATAAGGACACTAGATATAAATTAAAGTGAAACGATCATTATATTTATATAGAAAAAAACTGCTATTACATTTTAATATAGATTGTAGTAAACTAATAAAAATAGCTCTATAGACTTATTTATCTCTTTTATTATATTATTTAATTTTGTAATTATCTTTTGATTTAAATTCTTTAATAAATCAAAATAAATGTTTCATAATTTAATGTTTTCATTGGAATTTAAATAAAACATTATGTTTGCTTCATTTTGAGAATTTTAAAACAGAAAAAGGAACTAATACAAAACATCTGAAATAATAAATTCGTTTAAATTTAAAGAATAACTAACAGATTCTTAAAACACATAAGTACTGAAAGCTACATTTTTATATGCAATTTCAAGTAATTTAAAAAAGTGACTACATTAATGACTTACATTTTTACAAATACTGTTCTATAATTAATTTTAAAATTTTTAAAATCGTGTAATATACTAAATTACAATATTACTAAGTGAATTATTCTGACAAACTTTTTACTGGATCGCAGCTCGATAACACTCTCCTAAAAGTTTTAAGGACTTTCATTATTTTTAGCTGTCTAAATAAGATATTTTAAATCACGGATGGAGTAATTTCAGCCAAAAAAATAGTTACTAAAATTTTTAAGCGAATTTATTGGCTACACGCTTTGATTATTAAATATATTTTGTTAAGTTTACAAATTCACCGATCTATTATATTTATCCAGTCTTAAATTATTATATTTTATTTATCCCATAAATTAAAGTTCGTTTTGAACAATTTAAGATATTATTTTTTCCATTAAAGCTTAGCTAGTAATATAAAACTGTAAGATAAAAAAAGCTGCCTAAAATATGAATGAAATAATTAAATAATTAATTACTGTGTTAATTCAGCAATTATTTGCAAGCAAAATAAAATTATTTTAAAAATATTAATTTAGATTTAATAGTTTTAAAATTATATAAGTAAATTGAATTTTTATCATCCATAACAGCAAATGAATATTATTAAATTCTGTTTTACATAACTAATGCAATCTCCAGTTCTAAAATAACATTCATATTTGTAAATTTTGTATTAAATGTATTTGCTTGCATTTTTTGCCAATTAAATTGAGTGATGGTTTTTGTTTATTATTTAACTAAGAGAAATTTTAAATAGAAAAAGTTAGAATAAATTTTAATACCGTAAAAATTATTTCTACTAAATTAAATTAATAGCATTTATTTATTTTGTGAAAATAAATTTTCATGGTTAAATGATTAAGTGAGTCTTAAATGTATGTTTCACAAAATAAATTAGTTATAGACTAAACGTAAATACTCATATTCTCTCCCTCTCTCTCAATCTCTTTGGAAAATAAGTAAAAAAAAATATCGTTCTTTATATATAACCATATTTTCTTATATTTAATTCAATAATTAAATTAAAATAATAAGGCTACATTACCACACACACACACACACACACACACACACAGATATATATATATATATATATATATATATATATATATATATATATATATATATATATATATATATATATATATATATATATTTTATTTTACAATGAGATAATGAGATTCAATACAACATTTTACATTTCATAAAATTATAAAGCATTATTGATATAATTTTATAAAGATAATGATACAAAAACATACTTATTAAAATAATAAGGAATTTAAACTTCTTTTCCGAAAACAGCAGAAACATCCTCCGAAAACAAAATTATAAAATACTGAAGTACTTTCTAAGATGCTTTCTGGCCTCAAGCATTGATGTCCATACACAGTTCTTGGTATTTTATCTACAAGAATTGCGTTTGGACAATCATGGCTTGGAACTCAAACGAAGAATCGCTCGAAGCCATCTCTTATTTCTTTAATGCCCTCCAGGGCCTCTCTGTGTACTCTGTACGCTATCCGCTGGTGGTCCCCGTGGAGGAGCAAGCTTGCCTATGTTTACATAGATTCCAGAAATCCATCCACTTTGGCAGCTGCTCTATTTTCTTCTTTGTGATATGAATGTTGCCATTGATGGATTCCTTCCAATTCTGAAAGAAAAGTTTGATAGTTATGGTCAAGAGTGGGTAGAATATTGAATATTTTTTGCATACGAATATTAAGAAATTTCGCTATGAAACATATGAATGACATATTTATTGTTTGAATGTTTAATTTTTAGCTATTTTTTGCATTTTTTATTTGCTTAAGATATTGGGAATTTGTAGTAGAAAAATTGCATTTCTTTACAAATCTTTACCTCATACTCTCTTTGTATATACAAAATTATTTTTTCATTTTACTATGTATCATAATAATTAGAAATTTTGAAGTTTGTATATGCATAACATTATATTGATGAAAATGTTCCATGTAAAATGTTTTTGTTTTTGAAAGTTGAAGACAAATTCTGGTAATTAATAACAGTTAATTATGAAAGGAACTTGGGCTACATTACCATTAATAAAAATGACTTGGAACATATTTGATTAAATAAAGTTATCTTTTTAGTAAATTGTTATTAAAATATCTGCTTAAAATATTTTGTTAGAAACTGAAAAATGTCTACTGAATTAGTTTATCCGTAAGACCTTTTCAAAATAAGCTGAATTAAAAAAATTGGCCTTTAGAAATTAAAATAATTTAACTAACTTACCATGATTTCAATATACATACCAATTCTAAAAAATAAGAACTCATAATGTTGAATTTAGTTTTAATCATAAATAAATGTCTTAGTTCTTCACAGTATTTCTTAAATATTAAACTATACTTTCAGTTTCTGCATGCAAAATGTTTGTATGCAAAATCTGAAAGTATCTGTCTTCACTTAAGAATCAATTCATATCTTTAGTTTTTATTGTTTTACTTAGATCGCAGATATTTAAGCAAAATATGGATTTGTTATTTAATTTTACATTATGCTTACGTATTTAAATTATGCAGATGCAATGAAATATTTGAGGTTGATTTCGTGAGATAAACCACGAAGCATTAAATGTTGGACTTTTTTTATACCTTGTTAGTGTCTTCATGTCTTTCAAAGATAAACAACACTTAGTGTATATAATTTAAAAAATGTTTTTCAATTTTTTTGGGATTAAATTTTATTAAATATTTTTAATATTATTATAGGTTATAACATATTTTAAAAATTCAAGTAACGCTAACAAAATATTCATGAAAAATTTTGTATTAATTATATTCAATAAAAACAAGCTCTGTTTTATCTAATCTGTAAAATTATTATTCACATTATATTTATTTAATACCATAAATATTAGAATATTGATTATCTTATGAAATGAAATTTGTTTTCTATATTTTTCACTATAAATTCGCTTCTAGCAAATGTAAACTAAAATTCTTAGCAATTTTATGTCCATACTTCGGTCCAATAAATTAAATTTAAAATATTGTATATTTATCAATATTAATTTTAAAGTTAATTGTGAAGTAATGCAAATTAAACTAATTTATGATGGAAGAAATAATATACACAAAACTTATTCTTGAATTATTAAATTTAAAATCATAGATCAATATAAATTACAGGAAAAGATATATACTTGTAACATTGAACATTAATGCATTTTTTCAAGAATGAAAATCCCAAGAAATGTGCTCATAAATGCATTAAAGATTGATTAATCGATTAAACATCTACTTAATTACTATGCAATGAAGTACTTTAAGTCTGCACACGATATTAAAAGTGAGTTTTGTTTACTCTAATGAATATTCACTGAATAAAGTTATAAAATTCAAACATTTAATTAGCATAAACTATTAATCCTTCTGTTTGCTATGGTATTTTTACTCATTCATTCTACTCATTATTGATGCACTGAATTATTCATGACATTATACTTTCACAGGAATTTATTTACAATTGATTTATTATTTTCCTAATACTGTTCCAAAGTACTTTTTCTTCTAATTTTATATGCGTATTTTCTTTCAGGGTTTTTTTATATATCTATATAAATTGCTTTATAGTGTAGAGATAGTCTGGTTAATGTTTATTAATTAGGAAAAGTATGTACACTTTTGGTTACTAAAATCTTTTTTGTCTCACAAATTTTGATATTATTTTTCCAAAAATTATACTAAAATTAATTTCTATATCATAATTAAATAAAATGTTGCCATAACATTTTTAACAATGTAGGTTAGATGTCCTGCTATCTATTCAGTAAATCTTTGATCATGATTGCTTATTATACCGGTTTAAAATGGTCACCTAACCGTTACAAACATAAAAGTCGAGATAAGAGTTGCATCTCTATACTGCTGAACCAAAGTCTAGAGAATCTAATGGTTTGGCTGTCGACTGGGTATAAATATATTTGCGTAAACATGATCAAATACATTTTGTTTAAATTTTGGTTTAATATATATTTATATGTCTTAAACAACTGTCTCAAAATATAAAAGTATTAAATAGTTATTACACTATGCAATATATAAAAATATGGAAGAATTTTTTAAATTAAAGTGTTCGTGAAAAATGTAAGTTTATCGAATGTATTTTTAATTTTTTTATAAAGTTTTATTATTATTTTCAACATTTAAAATGTATTACAGTAGTTTTTTTCTGCAGTCAGCAGATACAACTTAATAAAAAAATTATTACTATCATCCACAGTTTATTTGTTTCAAATTCTTGACACTTGCTGAATTTTAAGTTACTACCCAATTTTTCATTCATTAATATAATTTAAATCTAAACATTTTCTGTGTTACTTATACATAATCCATTTTCAACTAATTGCGCATTAACTAAATACATTTTTAAACATTATTAAATTTTTGTAATTTTTAAATAAAGTGCTCTTGTATAAATTAAAATTTAAATGCATTTGTGATGAAACAACTGTTTAATACAGCTGAACAGATGTAATATTTAATACAGCTGTACTCTTAATTCCCCGATTGGAAAAATGATATATGCACTAATAATTTTTTAAGTTTAATGATTGCACTTGAGACTTTAAATAAATAGCTAATCAGCAAAGTATCAATTTATATATGAAATGTTTATATTTCAAAAATAATTTTAAATCATAAATAATGTGAATAATTTTAAGTTTTCTTCTTGTAATACAATCTGTGCCATTATTATATATGAATATAGATATGAAAAGTCAAAGAAAGATATATTTGTCTTTTATTTTTATTTATTTTTTTATAATAAACAAATAGAACAGTCAGAATTAAGCTTGACTTTTTGTTTTTTTATTCATTTGAATTATAATATATGAGAGACAAATTGATAAGTAATACATTGTGCTGGGCTTACTTAATTTTGAATTCATTAAGTTCTGGTACATAAAAATTTACTCTTAAAAGAACATATAACTTATATTGTAGAGCATGGAAGTTATATATTTTCGCTAACAATAAATGTTTTAGTATATATTTGAACATATATTTGCATACAAATTAACCATATGCTTAGTCACACAACTATTTTTTGTTATATGAACGAACTTTCACTTTGATACATTAAATGCAATGTAACTATGATCCAACTTTAAACGTCACATGACTTCTCAAAATTCCACGAACATGGTATCTGCAGTAACGTCAAGGATATTTTCTTAAATGCGTGTGTGCCAGAAGCACTTTAAATTGCATTAAGTCTAATTGACGATGTAAATAACACTAAATCGAACATCCTAAATTTTGTTGCATGATATGCGTTAACTTCACATAAACTTGTACATTGAATTTTCTCATACCAGGTATTTATAACTGAAATATTTACTTTGTTTTCTTTTGTTTTCAGACATTACCAAGTGTTCTTTTCTTACTATTTCGTACAGATTTATATACCGCTTTAATTGATATTTTAACGTGCTAAAATGTTAAAGGCTAATTATTCAAGAATAATAATCATGTAAATTAAATTTTGAGAAATGTAAATTTGCAAATCATAAAAATTAATTAATACATATAAGTTCTATAAACTAAATTTGAAACAGTCATTTATGAAATATATATTCATGTATTTGAAACATTGGTTTAAAATAATTGGCTTTTACACTTTATTAGATGAATTTATTATGGCCAAAAATTTGCGTTATATTTAACTTTTAAGCATTTTGAATTTAGTTAAGCAAATATTGAGGATGCCTAGATAAATTTATGTCCTCCTTAATATTATTTTTATTGCTTACTTAAAAATTATTTGTTAACAAAAATAAATTTCTTAATATAGCATAATAGTTATCTATAATGTATAAAAATATGTGGAAACATAGAAAAAATATAAATTTTAAAGAAATATTATTACAACCTGTAACATAGAACTTTCAAGAATATATCATTTATTAGAATAATTAATATGTAACTTTCAAGAATGTAAGGAAATTCAAGGCTTTGTTAGTAATAATATAAGTTATTATGTGGTTCTTTTTAAAAATTTACATTTAAATTAATATATTTTTATCTTGGTAAGTTGTTTATGGTAAACAGTAAAGAATTTAATGTTTCAATGGCAGTAAAAATTGCTAGCTATGCAATTTGATACTATTTTTAAATAATAATAATTTTTTATTTGTCTATATAATCCCAACTTATGAATGAAACATTCTTAGTGATTTTTCGATGAAATGACGAATGCTTATTCAAGAATGATAATTTATTTTAGGAAAGTAAAAACATTTTTAAAATTAAAATAAAATGTAGATATTTTACTATTTAAAATTATTATTATATACAAATTACAATAAAATTTCATTTACTGGTTTTTTAGTGTTACTATTATAATTCTAAGAATACCACACGAAAGCTTCTCAAAATAAAATCATTGCGAAACTTTAAATCAAATTATTTTTATAGTCACCTATATTGGTACATTCCTTATCCAAATATTTCTTTATACATAGAGAAACATAAACATTTCCTTATATTCTTCCATAAAAATCCTGGCAACTGTTTCATCTAGTTCAAATTTTACGTATCGTCGTAGGAATTCTTCCTCCTCTGTCTCAGATCAAGCGCATGCAAGGGAAACGGGAAGTTGCAGATAGAAACACTTCTCCTTTGGGAGAAAAGAACCTTTGGGAAAGAAAGATATGAAAAATTCAAAAGCAAAGAATAAGAAATATCACAACAACGAGGAAAAATATGAAATTGAAGTGGACAAAAAAAGTAGCTTCTTATCTTCACACTTTATAACTGAATGAATTTTTTCTCTAATCTGTTGCTGAACCATGAAATGAATTTGACGTTAAAAAATAAAAATAGAATGAATTTGACGTTAAAAAATAAAATCTACCAGTGTAATAACAGAAAGGAAAAAATATCTTACAAGAATTTGTAATATATTTTATATGAACAGCTAGATATAAAAACTTAAATTAATAACTTAAAATGTTTTATTTATAGGTATGGATCATTGTATTTATAGGTGGACAAGGTAAAATTAATTTTGTTATGGGATTAACTATGACGTGTTGTGGAAAGATTTGCATTTCCATATTTATTGCCAAATTAGTTATCATTATCACTCAATGAATTACCGTTTGATAAAAAGGTTATTAAAATTTAATAAACTGAAAATTTTCATAAATGGAGAATATTTTAACACAATTTATTAAGAAAGAGCCCATAATAAATTTCCCATCATTTGGTACCAAGGAAAGGATTAAATTTTATCAAACCTTTGTAGAAAAACAATTTGCTTGTAATGTATTTTATTATAAAAGTGAAACTCCTTTGTATAGAAAATCAAAGTTACTAAAAGCTTTAAGATTTTTTTAATTATTATTGAAAATATGTTTTCCTTAATGCCATGATTTTATTTTGCATAACACTATTGGCAACCTAAATGCATATTTTAGTTTTAAAAGTCTTTTTTGAAGCAAACATTATGCATATTATTTAGAGAAACATTTCCGTAACCTCAGGTCAGACTATATTTTATAAAGAAATAATTATCGAACATTTTAATAACCTGTAATTAAATATAGACTTTAACTTTCAATTTATTAAAAACATTTTAAATACATATATGTAGTAATTTTTTGAAATAGTTTGGAGATAAATGAAAGTTTAATTTCCTTATTTCTTCGAGCTTAGATTGGTTCTATTGAATATAATATTAATAAGGATAGATGACCTTAATTTTTTTCTTGTATTTTTTGATATTCTTTCGTAAATATAAACAACTTTATCTTATTATTTCCAATTGGAAATTTTATGAAATGCTTTTTAAATAAACATTTTTTATTAATATGTATTGATTTAAAACAATGCAACACTTTTAATATTTATTGATAAATTTTAAAATATAAAAGTAAGCTTTATTTTATTGTGTTTCTTGAAAATTTTACAATCATTATATTAGAATATTTTGTGAAAAATCATGGACAATCTTGTAAAACGAATAAAAATTTGAAACTGTAAAGATTAAACATTTTAAAAAAAATTGCAAAACAGTATTTCATTTGTCATTATAAAAATGATTTAAAATCTATCTTACATAATTAAAAAACTATTGAAGTGACTGTTAAAACTTATTATTAAATAATTGAATTGAAAAATTGATTTTAAAATTGCTGTTCAAAACATTCTTTTTGCAAAAATTCCTTTAAATTAAAGTTTTATTTTTTTGTTTCCATTAATTAAAATAATTAATTTTACTGTTTAAGGAACATAAACTTGTTTCGCTATTTTATTTTATATAATGATGAACAAAAGTAGCACGGAAATGATTATACATACATATTTTAAACTTTTTATCTTATTATCTTGTTCAATAACTTACAAAAGCTCTTATTTTTTATTTAAAATTATTAATGATGCAAAAATACTCATATAAATTCAAAAGTAAATGTAAAATAGTACATTTTATATCAATAAAATGCCATGTACTTTAATAAAGATTGCATTTAAGATTTTAACATATTTTCCTTGCTATTTTTTTACCTAATCCTTTTTTGTTTTTAAGGAATATTTTTCCTTCCTCAACTTCTTAAGATTATTTTTTCTGAAAATGAAAATTGTTTCATCAGTAAATATAGTAGAAAATTATAGAAGCAATGTTTTAGTTAATAATCAAAATATGTTGTTTTTTGTTTATTAATAATTTTAATTAGAAATATTTGCATAAATGCTAAAATTTCATTTGCGAAATTATTTGTAATTTTAAAAAGCAAACATAACTATACACATAAAGTCTTTTTGAAATAAGTTTCATAAAAAGATTTATTATTTAAATATACCAATATTTAATATTTTATATAAATATACAATATTTCAAATGATTAAGATTTATAATACTAAAAATATATTGAGTGCATATGACAATTTTAAATAAAAACAACTTTAATATTAATAAGAAAGCAAATATTTAAAAGGGTGAGAAAATTTTGTGATTTTCAATTTATAAACTTTCCTAATTAATTCTTATCAAATGATATTCAAGGAATAAATCAGCACTCTTACAAATTAAGCAGAAGTAAAATAATGTGAGAGAAGTCTTCAACATCCATCAAAAATTCTAAAGCTTGGAATTTGATGCGAGTTTTAAGGAAAAAATCAAGAATATTCATTGCCTAAGACTGGGTGATGTGTAGATTTAGGCAGAAAAGGCTTATAAACTGTTCGATGCTCTTTTAGTAAGGATCAAAGCAGTTCTCTGAGCGCAATCACTTCTTCCTAAAATCCTGAAATATTTCCCGGCTAAAGGCGCTGGCTCGAGATCAAACGCCACCCGACCACCCCTTCCGTCCCCGAAATAGAATTTTACACTCCTTCTGAAAATGATGAACTTTGCCTCCATCTCTACTCTGTAAGAAAAGTATTAGCGAAAAGAAGCGGCGAAATATATATATATATATAAAAAGAAAATTCCCCTTTGCAGAGTCGGGCTGATTCGGAATTTGAAGCACGACACGCCGACGTAAAATCCAGATTCAAGGAGAAAGGAGGGAGAAGGGTGTGACAGGGTCCTTCTCTCCAACCCCCATTGCTCTCAGTTCGGGTTAGGGGGGCGTACTTCTGCGCTTTATCGAATTAAAATGTAAATGAGCGAATTCGAATCCAAAGTTTTCCAAGCGAAAACACGACGAGGGTTCCTCTCTTCACTTCTCTTCTTTGTGTTGGTATACTGGGATGTGGGTGGCGTGGGAGATGGAATTTAAAAATGCGACAGCTCCGGGAACTTCGCGGCGAGGCTGAAGCCGGGAGCTTGAGGATTTTCTGGGGGACGTCGGGATATCTGTGTCATAAAAATGGTCGGCTTGCGATAGTGTTCTAGCTGACGATTCGTGGAGAACGTCAAGACGACGTTCTTGAGGGGGTGGTTTAGGGATGTGGTTATTTTTCGCCAGATTTGGTTGAAAGTTAATGATTCCTTCTTATCGTCTGCCAAGCGATTGAGTTGGGGTAGTGGAACGAGCTCACTTAAAATTAGGAACTGATGATGTAGGTGAATCGTTAATAAATGTAGAAATTAGGTAAAGCAAAATATCCTCTTATATTGGGTATTCTTATTTAAGTTTCGAAATTATATTTCAATATTTTTTTGGCAAAGTTTGAAGGAAATAAACTCGGAAGATATTTTTGCAAATTGTAAGTGCCTGGTAATTTTATTTTAATCTATATTTAAGATATATAATTGAATAAATATATTTTAATTTAACTTAACACGAGGAAATGAATTAAAAAATATTTAAAATTCTATTGAATTAACTATTAAGAAATGACTTGAAAATTGTGCTTTAAAATGACTTGTCAATAAATGGCAAAATATCTCATTTAAACAATAAATTAATTATTGTCTGAGCAATGCTTCGTTTATGCAAAATATATAACGTATTTTTTGAAAAAAATTGCATTAAAAAGGAAGCTTGGTAACTTTTGTACATTTGGCTTCTTGTAATAATTTCATTTAAAATAAAATAAAATAATTTTAGTAGAAATATTGAATAATTGAATGGGAAAATCTGTTAATTAATTAATCGGAAAATCTGTTGATAATGTAAGAAGTACTTAATACTAATTTTTTACACATTTTTAATTAATAAATTAATTAAAGATGTGTAAATAATTAGTATTAAGTATTTATTATTAATACAATAAGTATCAACACATAGAAAATGTGATATTTTACAGCTTAATTAAAATGATAGATACCACCACTCATCATAAAATTTTAACATACTAAAATATGTCTACTTATAAAATACAAAAAACAATGTCTTCATTAAATTCATTCAAGTTCTACTTTTTACAATTAGATTTTAATTGATTCACTTTTATAATATAATTTCAATATTCTTGTTTTATCTGTATAATAGTATAATATAATTATGAAATAAATGACATATATTTTATAAGTATACATTTTCGAAGGGTTTTTTAAATGGCATTTTATACATTCCTGTAAAAAATAAAACTACTTTATGTTATATTTTGATGAAATTCTTTCAATATCCAAACTACGAAAATAAATATTTCTTAGTTTGGATATTGTAAGGTTGTAAGCACATTTATAGTGGGTGTACAAAGAATTTTCTTTGAACCACAATTTACTGGAAAGCTCCTCTCATTTAGCAACATACTAGGTGACATCAAGTTACAAGTATCTGTTATTTAGCATTCAGAAATGATTTTACACGCACTTTTTATGCCTACTTTTTTACTGATTTAAGAGCCCAAAAGTTTTAGTAAAAATAAAAAGTCATTTTCTTCTTACATATTGTTTGACATCACAGTGTTAAAATTCGTGGACAAACTAATTTGTAGTGCACTATTTCTTTTCGAAAGATGTTAATTTGTGAAATATCGTTTGGTGTATTTTTTTGTAACTCTATTTTTAGGAAAACATTAAATTAAGACCCTAATATGTAGGTACATGTCAAGTTGTTTTATTTGGGAGCAAATAAATTATTTCCTTTATCAAAACATACATAGAACTATTGATGTCGAAAATGAAAAAAAATATCATTACATAAAAATATATCTGAACAATATTAGACATTTTAGCTTTGCCTATTTTATATAAAACTTTATGGGTACTATAAAAATTAGTATTAATGTCTTAATTAATTAATAAATTGAGACTGTAATAGGCACGTTACATTTTTTTAGATTATTAACTTGAAATTTTTCTTTTTGTATTAAAAGAATATAGAATAAGAAAACACAAAAGTGATTAATCTTATAAAATATAATAAATACAAATATTTTTGTGGAAGATTAATAAAATTTTAATTTATTACTTTCATGAAAAATATTTACTTTAAATACTAGTGTATATTATTTGCCACAAAAAGTTAAATAATATTTATATCTAAAAAAATATAAAGTAAGAAACGTTATGCTTCAAAAGGTAACTATCAATCAGAAGTATTCTTGAAAATGGTAGGTCATGAGATACTACATCATAATTTAAACACATTCAAAGACTTCTTAACTGAATGATGTCTAAAAATTATACTTAAAAATAAAATAATATATATATTTAAAGTCATGCACCACTAATAAATGAGTGAAGTGCCAATTTTGACATAAACTTAAATATTATTTAAATTCCAATTGAAACAAATTTATAAATTGGTATCTTTGATAAAAATTAGAGTTGTAGTATTCATAATGAAGAAAAAACCAATTAATAACTTAAACCCAAATCTAGGAGAAAATTGCAATGAACATGCAATTATATCTAAAAAGCAGTGACATTAAAAATTGTAAAAACTCTCTACAGATTCTTTGAGGAACCCAACATGGTGGCTCTCTTACTAAATTTTCTTTCAAAAATCTACTTTTAAAAAATATTATCACGTACATAGCTCATTCGTCGTCAAATAGCCTTATTAAAATCCAGATATTAGAACATAGTTCATCATAGTTTGTTCTCAGTATATATATTAAATCTTCAGCAAGATAATGCACTGATATATATATATATATATATATATATATATATATATATATATATATATATATATATATATATATATATATAGGTCAATGTAAAAAAATAACTTATTAAGATTATAAAATAGTAGCATTAACATAAATCCAAAGAAGAATATTTAACTATTAACTATAGAATTATGTTAGCGAAGGAATTATACTAGTGCGTGTACTGCAATGTTTTAAAAATAATTGATATTATTCTTTTCGAGTTCATTATTAAGTATACATAGAGAAAATACAAGATACATTGATAAAATACAATACGCAAATTATGTTTAACATGTTTTCTTAATAGCAAACTTTAATATTTTAGTTGATAACCTTAATTGGCATTTCTGTTAGAATTTGAATTTTATTTAGTGCTGACGCATTAAAAGTTTGTGTAAAATGCTTAGGCTATGCAACGGTTTTATTGTTAATGATAATATTTACCAAAATAATTAAATATAAATATATTCGTAACTTTTACAGACAGATTTGTACGCAATTAGTCAGAGTTTATGTATTATATGTATTACATAAACTTTTACATTGAAATCTATTGTATTATGTTAGTAGAGATATTATGTTAAGCTTTGAATAAATTTCAAAGCTAGTTTTGTCATTTTACTCAAAATGCTAGTTCTTCAGTTAAGAGCACAATCAAAATTTATAATAATTTATGATTTCCAAATTTTTTCTGTATTAATATAAGTTTCTTACAACATAAAACTAGTTTTAAAAAGTAACTAATGCATATTTTTCTACTATTAACTTCAAAAATAAATGAACAAAAATTTTCTAGAAATTAATTTTTATGCAATGTTTTGAAATATTTGCCATTTAAAATAATTTATTTTAATTTTTTTTATCGTAAACATTTCTTACAAAGTTTCTTGTTTTTCCAACTTAATTTAAGAAATCGTTTCGTGAAATGGGTTATGATCACGCAAGAAAAAGACTGGTATTATTGTTTTGTTGTGCTTTTTAAACATAAAAAAACAAATTTTCTTTCACAGAAGTTGCTGTTAATAATGATCCATGGGAGAAGCTATAAAATAAATAGAAATTTTAAAATAACCTTAATAGTTTCAATTCAAATGAATGAAAAACGTTGTTACTTAATTCATCAATTAAATCGGATTTCTTAAGAAAAATATAAATATAGCATAAAAAATAACAAAGAAAATCTAACTACAAGTAAATGTAGAAGAACAATGCAGTGGTACGAATATTTCATCAAAAATGTTGGAACCATTTTCTTTTTAAAATAGTTTTAATTATCTTTGATTGAATATTTTGTTTTCGCATTTTCAAATTACTCTTTTCTTTTACAACAGTGAAAACAATGAATTGCAAATACTAAATTTCTTCATTAGCATTGCAATTATGAAATTATTTTGTAGAAAAATTTATTATAGGAAAATTCGTATAATTTTTAAAGGTATTTATTTCTATAGCTGTTGATACAACGCATAAGTTATATTACTTTGTATTTGGATTAAGCAATTCTACTTTAATATGTCTATTATTTCTTTTATTAAATCTATAATTAATTATTTCTATCACTATTTAATTCTTTTACGTTTAACTATTTGAAGTATAAATAAATTTAACATTTATATGACAAGATGTCATGTTTTTTAATAATAATCATCTGTCGATGTTTCATGTAAACTATTTTATTGAATTATTTAGAAAATTTATATTATAACCTGAATCCAAATTTTACTACATAATCAAATGTATATTTTAATTCATTCTAATAAATAATATAGTTTTGCTTAGTTAGAAAAGTTTCAGAACCACAGTGAATACAATACATCATTGTACTCTTTTAATTCGTTTTTCTGTAATTCCTGAAATATGAGAGATTTTAAAGATAATGTGCTTCACAATTACTGATAAACATTCCGCACAAGCACATTTGATATGTTAGTCTTAGAATCCTATTACTAAAAGCTTACAGTTCACGTTCAAAATATTAATCTGACAAAGATCTTATTAAGCCTAAAATATAAAATAAATGTGATAGTAATATAATTTTTATTCCCTGCTTTATATTGCTTTTATTCATAAATTGTTACTAAAATTTTTTTCCATCAATTAAATTTTCATCTTCAGCTTTTCATAAAATATTTTCTGTGTTCTAGTTAAATTCATTCGAAAATAATGTCTCTGATCTAAAACAGTATTTATTATGTGTAACGAATATGAACTTTCATTCCAACATTCATAATGATATATATTTCAAATTAAATTACCTAGAATGCAACAACTAGGTTAAAGTTAGCGACTAACGAAATTTTCTCATTCTTTTACAGCAAACATTCCCCCAGGTTTAAGAGTAGCAATGCGTCTTTCTAGAATCTTTTGGACAGGTTCGGAAGGATTAAGGCTGGAAAACTTGACAGCCACTTTGTTCTTAAGAAGAGGATACTTTTCTTTGAACACTCCATCTTACCCAATATTTCTGTGAAATCTAATGCATTATGAGAGAAAATAAAAGTTTATGTTTAAATATTATGTAAAATAAAATGAAATGTTTTATTGGTATTCTTAAGATCTTTGAAACTTTTGACTTCAAAGCTAAAATGTGCCTAGGCTCTTTAATATGGATCGAGAAATAGTTGATCTTGATTGAATAAAACTAATATGTAATTTTTGAATATTAGTGAAAATCATTTGTTCAATACATAAAATATAAAATTTTGTTATAATTATAAAGGTTTAATTCAAATTTCTACTGCAATTTGAATAACAATACTTATTTATCAAAATATTTTTATAGAAAATTTTAATATATTAATTTTATTATTTAGCTAAATTATTTATGAATTCACAGCTAAATATTTTACATTTTAAGAAACAAAATAAGTTGATTTTATTTTAGCTAATTTCCTATTTTTTAACAATTAGTTCAGAAAAAATTGCTGAGTTAAATTACAGAAATTTTTCTCAGCAATATAAATATGGTACATGACGCTCACATAAGTAACTCATATAGAATTTTGTTTTTTATGTAAAATTACGAGGAAAAATTGAAATTAAATTAAAACATTAATCCCTGAAATATATGAAGTAAGAGGAATAATGAAAATGCGGTCAGTTACCATATATGTACAAACCCAGTCTACTCTTTCTTACCAAAAAATTTATTGTATCTATGGTATTTCATAATGGGCTTACATAAAGAGTTCTATCTTAGTTTACTTTGAATTTTTATATTCTATCAATAACATTGACTACAAGTTCAGTTATTTATTCATATAATATTTGTTATGATTAGCATAGTGAGGCATTTAATAAAAGATATAATTTACTCATCTAAGCTTATATAAGCATAAGTTTAATATTAATATAACTTAGAGTATTATATTTTAGAACAAATGTTTAAATTATGTACATAAAAATACAAAAGTAAAATAAGTAATAATACTATGAACCAATTTCGTTTTGCTTGCTGTTTTAGAGTTGATAAAAATATGATCATTGATTTGAACTTAATTACGATGTCTTTTTTTGTTTTCCAAAGACAGAACATGAGAAATTTGTTGTAACTTATATATATATACATATATATATATATATATATATATATATATATATATATATATATATATATATATATATATATATATATATATATATATATATATATATATATATATATATATATATATATATATATATATATATATATATATATATATATATATATATATATATATATATATATATAGATAGATAGATAGATAGATAGATAGATAGATAGATAGATACAGATATAGATATATAAAGATATAGATTCTGTACTTCTGTACATAAATCATATCTTTGTAGTGCTTACTATGTAATTTCCATGGGTCAAAGAATTTTTAACTTCAGTTGAAAATTCATTTTTATCATTTATGGATCATTCATCAAAGGGATAACATTTCTAGCAAAAGTGATCAAGTGCTTTTCATGTTTTATAATATAAAAAGCATTTGGTCACTTTTGCTAGAAATGGTACTAAAGTAATGCAATGTTGTAATAATATATTAGTGCATTGAAAAAATACTATAAATATTATTGAATTTGCATATCTATGTTATCAATATTATAGTTTATAAATTTACATCAATTTATTAGTCTTTGAATTATTTAAAAAACACTTTCAGATATGTATATAATACCATCAACTCAAATTGACAAGAAAGTAAAACTTATTGTGAAAAGTTAAATATTAGTATTCAAATTAAGTTCAAATTTTCGATATATTTAGCCATTAACAATCAGGACATCATATGGTAAAACAAACAGCTGTTATTTTCAAAGTATCATTCATTGTAGTTTGTTAATCAAACAAGCTGTGCGTAAAGTGAAATGAATTCCATTTTCTGGAATATTCCAGAACTTATTCCAAGAAGGTAAGAGACCAGAAAATGTGGATGTAGAAATTAAACACTTAATTAAATTGTCGGAAAGTAAAAAGGTTACTTGAAGTGGGAAGACAGCTTTGACTCTTATGAATTCCTGTACAGTTATTTACTCCTGTCGACAAGCTTCAGGCAAAATGTTAACGTTTACAATAGAAGTATAAATGGAAAACTTCGTAAGTTACCGACTAACTTAATTAACGCTATTTCTGCTTGTTTTGAATGCTGCTAGTGTTAATGAGAGTGGAAGAAAGAAAAGATAATTCAATTAATTTACACAGTTTTAAAATGAATTTATTCATGTTCAAGTAGATACTGTTATTAATAAAGTAGATACAGTTAAGGGTCGTAATTAACTATTTATATGAATTCATATTAATCTTTTGTGTCTGTGAATCTGTAAAATTATTGCGACTTAGAAAATATTTGCACAAAAATCCAATAAATAAGTTTGACTGAATAACAGATAAGTTAATTAATTTCAACTATCTGTTCTATAGAAAAGTATTTGAATATGTGTCACTCATGATTACTAAAGTCTGAAAGTAATTCTATTCAAATAATATAATATAAATATCCATCTCATATAATTACATTGCAAATACATTTTTTGTTGAGTACTCACCATTATAAGTCAATAATAATGTACTATTTTATTAACAAATTTATAAAATAATTACCTAAAAATACTTAAAATTAAGAAACATGAAATCCTTTTTTAAGTATTATATATTAGAGAAATAAAATTTGAAAAAATTGTATTTCTTGGAAAGCCCTTGATTGGAAGAATAGTAAAACTATATGTTCATTATTATTTTTATTGATTTAATGCTTCGTATATAATTATGGTATGGATTTTCTGACTTTTGAAAATTTTGTAATGAAGTACAACTGTAAACCAATACATTTATTGCTCCCTTAAACCCATTCTGAGGGATAGTATATTTCCCTACATTCATACTTTATAATGATATAAACAAACAGTTTTCCTGAAAATTAATTTCAGCATTATGTAAGATATGTGAAAATATTCCCATTCATTGTGCACAAAATTATGCAATATAAATTAATTTTTTCATAGAATATTTTATGCAAATAATATAATGGAAAATGTATTTTGAAAGCAAACTATTTAGAAAATTATTCAACTATTAGATATTATGAACTTAATAACATTAATATAAGATTAAAATTTCTGAAAAAAATTAATATAGTGAAATAACTCCAAATCAATAAATGTCGATTAATTTAAGGACAGTTATTGTAGAATTTCATGATAAATGTACGAGTATATTAAAACAACTAAGACAAGTTAGTTGATTTACTATTAGATTTACTATTAGAAGTTAGTTGATTTACTATTTAGAAGTTAGTTGATTACAGCCCAACTTGAACGGGGTGGCTACAAAACCAGATCCTACACTTTAAAATGTTTACCGAGTCACTACAAACGATCATGCAAACAATTATAATTATACCTTTGAATTATTAAAATGAAGAACAAAATATTAATCAGTCAGAAATAAACTTGATAAACAATTTGTAAAGATAGATGTTTCTTTTAAAAACTGAAACTTAAATAGGAAAAATCAATAGGAAACATAATAGCTTTCTGTAACATTTCAATATTAGAAATCGAATGAAATTTTGGGAAAATTAAAAAAAACAATTGTTTACTAAATAGTTTCATTTTAAATTTCTATATATATATATATATATATATATATATATATATATATATATATATATATATATATATATATATATATATATATATATATATATATATATATATATATATATATATATATATATATATATATATATATATATATATATATATATATATATATATATATATATATATATAATTAAATAAAATTTTTGGAAAATTTTAAAAGCTTAGTAATATAGAAAAGTATAGTTTAAAATAAAAATAATCGCTTTTCATCATAAATTTTAATTTGTTTATACTTATTAAGCTTATATACTCTACTTAATTAATTTGCAAATATAAATTAATGATTACATACACACATCTTAAATTCTTATATTAAATATTTGTACCATTTTAAGTAATGAACAACTGAAATAATTAATGATTTAATGTATAAAATAATACAACAAATCAGTCAGAGTGCGTAACGTGTAAAAATATGTATATAGATATTATCATAAACGCAACGTTATTTTGTAATAAAAATCGAATATACGATGCATAATGTAATTTGATTTGATTTACTTTCTCTAAATTAAATTAATGTTGTGGAACAACTCACTTCTAAATTTACTCAAGTGACAAACAAGTAAGAAATTCTAAAGGAAATTTTACGGATAATTTGAATACTGGATGTTTGAAAAGGGGAAGTCAGCTTTAACAAACGCTTTAATGAATCAAAGCTGGTTCGCATTAAATACCAAGTGTCTGTAAATTTAACTTGCCAATATCGTAACATGTTAGACACGTGTAGCTAATTAAATTGCATTATTTGCTAACGACAAGCATTTCAAAAGAACTAAATATAGCCAAATACATTAAATTTCAAACCAAATTTAGCAGAAAAGTTGAATTAAGAGATAAATTGATGAGAATTTATTCTTAGTTTTAATTGATTCTTTTGGCTTGAGAATACAGTGTAATCAGTATATTGATATCAGAGTATATTGATTTTAAAACATTATTTATCTAATTAGTTTATGCTTAGAAATGTATAGTTTTAACTATAATATTAACATAAATGTGGAGACTGCTGCTTTAGATGCGAGATTACATTATAGTATTACATTTGAATCAGTTGTTTTACTTTAATATTAGAAAAATATTAATAAAATTAAATTTTAATTTTGATGTATTTTAATGTCCTCTATATTTTTTGGGATAATCATACATTCTAACAATATATTTTTCTACGTAATTTAGAAGAAATTCAGTGTTTATATTATTTAAAATTTATTTTTATTTTTTAAAAATATTAACAATGTAAGGCGAAATAAAATTAAGAATTGTGTCGATAAAATCTTCGAAATATTTAAATTTATGCATTTGAAATGGAAGTGTATTGATGTCTTCTCTAATTAAAATAAGAGAGTGCATATTAATTCTGTAAGGGCATTGTATATATTATAATAAAAGTAAAAATTTTTATCTTATAATATTATATCTTTGCTGATGACTATAATTTCTATTAAAGAAATATACAATATCATATTCTTAACAATGCTGAAAATAAAACAAATATTTTTATTAAAAATAAAAATATTTGTTTGCTATATGTAAATTGCTATAATTCATTTAAGAAAATTTATAATATCACGTCTTATACTTGCCAAATATTATAATTGTTGTATTTGTTTGAGATTGTATTTGCAGGAAAAAGTTGCTGATCACAGTTATTTATTTTAAATTTAAAATATCGAAGACACATTTTTTAAAACATTGTTTGCTCTTTGAAATATATATTTTTATTGAATGCTGGATCATTATAATACTTCAAAGATAACTATAATAATTTAGATTTCTGAAAAATTCTTTTCTAATCTAAATATTATTCCAATAAGAAATAGTTACAAAAACCAAAATTACATACAATGGATTCTGCTGTTTTGTAAAATGTATTCTTTGAATCAAAATGAAAGGCTTTTTATATTTATCTATTCTTTAAAATTTTAACTGAAACATTGTTAACTATTATCTTATTTCAACATTTATGTTAACATAAGTAGTTAACGTATTTGCTGAAAGAGCTAACAGGGTTGCAAATTACAGTAATGGTATTAAGAATTCTTTTAAATGTCTTTTATTTGTTTTTGCTTGTTCTTTAACTTTCCTTTTTGACTAAACTAAATGAGTTTACATTAAAATATGCATAGAAGAATATTTATAATTTTAGATATATAGTACTGGGTTCATGTGAAAATATTGAAGTACGAAATTTATGATTTAAAATTGAAAGTTATTTAATTGAAAAATTACTTATACTAAAAACGTGGCTTTTAATTTTAATTAAAACGCATTTTTTATATAGGGAATAAATAAAAATCAGAATTTTTTTTTTTAGTTTTATACTAATTTATGGATTTAAATTTTTGTTTTTGATCAGAATTAAAAATATTTCTCATTATGAATACTGCAATTTACGCAAGAAAATTTAAAAAATTATCTAGTTTTAAACACAACTTTAAAAAAAGTATGCAAATTATATATAAATTATAAAATGAGAAGCTAAATTATTTACTATAATGGAGTTAATGATTACATTGTGTGTGACTTATATGAAATATTAATATTGCTGATCTTAATGGAAGAAATAACTCAGAAGCAGATCATATTTTCTTGCCATGATTTTTTCTACTTACAGTTAAGAAGCAAGCCAAAAAATACATCGCAGTTAACAAAAAAAAATGCTTCAACCACAAAAATTTAAATATTTCCAATAAAATGTCAACACACTACAATGAAAAATGTAAAGTGGTGGTGACCGAAGGAAGTCTCTATAATAGTGAAAAAAATCATTACAATAGAATTTTTAACCATAAAAAAACCAAGAAACCGAGTGAAAGATGGAATTAAAAAGCAAGGAAGTTCTACTTCGGCAAGATTCTAAGGACACAGAAGATTTCTACAAACACAAAAAGAAAAAAAAGAAACACAAGACAAACTCATTCCCTTTCTTCTGCTTTGAATGAGGGGTGAGGCTTTGAATGAGGGGGGACCCCCGGAAGTGTGAACGGGAAACTGTAATGCCATTTAAAAAGATAATACATTATGCAGAACTTTAGAACGTCTTGCATGTATAAAACATTTTATGTAAAAGATTGATCGAGAACCATCTCTCTATGCCACAACACGCTTTCACTGTACATTTCCCCTACAATGTACAAAAAATCCTTTTTTTTTTCCTTTTCTTCGGGTGTGGGTAGGGAATTTGTTTCATTCTCCTTTCCCTTGCCCTCGAGCTGCTTCGGTATTCTGCGAATTGGTACAAAAGAAATGAAGGGTTAGTCAGAAGAGTAGGGAAAGAAATCCGATGTGTATTTTGTAGGGGGAAAACTTCAACTTTGTTTGGATGAAAACACATGGTTGTGGATCGTTTACAGCGAAGAAATGTATGATTTCTTATGCATGGCTTCACTTTTAGTATTTGAAACTCAGATATTAAAATTTTTCCGTCGTTTTGCATTTTTTATCAGTTGATAATTCAATTGAAGGAAAACATTCGCATAATGTTTCACGATGCAAAACTAATAATAAATTTTAATATTAAATAATACTTATAAATTTAATTTATGATTTATATTCATTTGAACTATTAAATGAAATTAGTTAAATACATTTATATGGTCAGAGTAATTAAATTATGTAACTATTAATTACTCTAAAAATTATTTTCTGTTAGACTTTTGTTCGCATTCTATTTATTAGTTTTTGTATACAAATAAATCTTTTATAATTTGTCATAATATAATGTAATTTTCAACAGCTTCTTTTTACATAAATGCTGCAAATAATTATTTATTAAATTTCTTTCATTGTTTGAATTTTTAAATAAATATTTGCGTAAATTATATCTGTAACGTTATACAGTACTCCATTAATTCTAATCTGTAAGATAATTTAAAATTTTATTGATCTATTTTAATTCATTTATCATTTTATGTGAATCCATATTTTTCACATTTGATTATTATTGGGTATTACAAAATGCTTTAATTCAAATTTTAGCAATAATTTTAATTTACGAATGTCGTAATGTGCAAGAGTCACAAATTTTAAATTTAAATTTTGCTGTTAAACTGAAACTTTAAAACATGACTCACATCGCATTTTAATCACTTCCAACAGTAACAACATCAATTGAACATCAAATGTAGAAACTGAAAGTAAAAAAAAAATTCCATATAAAAACGACCTTATACCTTATCAAACATTAATACTGTAAGTTAAGAAGAACAAAACTTAATATTAAGTTATAATAGTTTTTTTAATTTATATCCTGAAAGGCAAATTCAAATTACAATTATTAATACTTTTTTCTTAAATATTACTTTAAAAATTGTTAACATTATTGTATTTCCGAAACTTGAAACACTTGAGTAAAATATATTCAAGTAATGTTGAAATCAAAACTTAATTTAATAAGTACCCATCTAAAACTCGATTTAGTCATTTCATTACTAAATATAATAATTATAAAAGTAATAAGGATCTTTTTAAGTATCTCTAATCAATAGAACATTTTAATATATGAAATAAATATTACATAAAATAATGCCTGTACGATCAATAACAGAACAAACTTGAAATAATGTGCTCTACACATAAAACAGCTGCTTCTGAATTTCTTACCGAGAAATAATATTACGTTCCTATTCCAGTACATTAATTTTCTAACAATAATCTTGTGTGTACGGGAAATACAGCGAAAGACAAACGACAGTTACGCATTCAGCGGAAAGCGAGAGCTATCATTCTTCCCGAGTGTGTGTATAGGTTCATCATTTTTTTTTATTTATCTAATCGATATATCAGATTGTTTGCGCCCGGTATCGATTATTCTTCTGAAGACGTCTATCAAAACAAACAAACGAGACCAGCTGCTATCAACTTTATTAGGGAAAAGTCTCTTTTGGGGTTTGGGGGCTCCATATTGGAATCAGACGAATCATCAATCTATGTAATGACATCAGGAATTAAGTTTCGAATGTTCAGATGATTATTTAAGTAGGTTCTGCTGGCAAAATGATTGATTTAGATTTATCAGAAATGTAATAAAATTTGAAACCAAGCACTATGATTCTACAATTTAAATAATATCATTTAAAATGCTTGAATTCCTGGTTTATATAATTTAAAATTATGGAATTATATACATACCTATAATTTTTACTTATTATTTATAAGATTATTTATTAAATAACTATTTAAAATATAATTTTAATTAATAATATATTGGAAAGAGTTTCATTATAAAATAGGCTCATAATATTAAATTCATAATAATATTATAAGATCGATATTGAAAATTTGAAGAACATTTAATTGAAGTTAAATTATTGTTAGATATCATTCATTCATGAATTTAATTGCTGCTTGTTCAAGTTTTCAATATTTAACTATGCGAATTCAAATTGGAATAATAATCTTTACATAATTATAATGTCTGCCATCCATTGAATAAATAAAAAAGTGATTATCAAATGAATAATAATCCTATTGCAGATAACACACACAAAGCATCGTACGTAATAAATTATCATAAATGATTATAAATACCTTTTTATGGGGGAATGTAATGTCTAGATAGTATATACGAGCTTCGTTATTAAGCTGTCAAACATAACATTTAGAATTAACTGCTCCAAAAAGACAATTCATTTTATTAAATCCTCTAAAATGACATTTAATATTTTCAACTTATTCAAAATTAAGGTGATTTGTTATAGAAAAATAATAGTAGTCATATTTGAAGAGAAAAATTTTTGACATTACTAATAAGACATAATATTTTCAAACAATATAATTGCGTAGAAAATGGAAATCATTTTATATTTACTCTCGTAAATAATGATTAAAGACATTTATTTCAAAGTTAGTGGTATAATGATTTCAGTTATATCATTAACTTTCAAATAAATATCAGTACAGTGTTTAAGTTAAAGTTCCTAACACAATTCTCCATAATTTAAGGATTTACATGTTTTGTGATTATACGCTCTGAAAACTAGTTCTTCTTAATACAGAAATTTGTTGTACAGTAGGAATAATTGTTAATTATAAAAAGTTTCGCAAATAATATGTAATTCCAATATTATGTGAATGAAGAACTTAAGTAAAAAATAAAATAAATAATAGTTTTAAAGATAATCTAGAATATCTTGAAACAGAATGCAGAAATGCATTTTATTAGATGCCGCAGTTTGCATTAAGTAATTAATTTGAATTGTTGCATAAAATGTTGCATTAATTGGAACTAGTTAACTAGATTTAATTTTGAAGTGTCTGTGCATTTCTAAAGGAAACAAATTTTCAATAAATAAATTAATCTTTTATTCTACATTTTAAATTTTAATGTTTAGTTACTTTAATGATTCATGACTATTTTAAGTAAAGAAGTATTAGTGCAATGTAACCTTAAAGAAATGAAACAATGAAAATTTTAAGAGATATCTTTGATTGTTATACATTTCCCTGATATTTTCATTTTTTAACCAATGATGTTATTTTAAAAAAATAAAATCATTTATTTCGCTTATAAATATATTTTCTGTCATGGAAACAATCTTTCTTCATCCAATTCTTAAGTTATAGTGACTGATTTACTTATTTTCTTAAAAATGCATACTACTTTAAGAATAAATTACATCAGAGAATCGTAAAAAGTAAAAGATTTAAAGAATTTAAAATTCGTAAAATACTATGAGTTTAACTCATATAGTTTTCCATAAGTTTAAATTTTAATTTTTGCTTAAAATTAGTAAAAATGAAAAAATACTCTTGAAGCATAACAAAGTATTTTTCAAAATTTTATACAAATTACCATTTGTTTTATACTATAGGTTATTCAATTTACAACACTTTGCAAAATATTAAAAAAGTTTAACGGAAATGTCATTAAATTATATATATTTATATAAATTATATTTACTTATAACTATAAATTTCATTCAGGTAATTATTTGACAGCTGTTAAATGATTACTCACATGTATTACAACTTACAAAATTTTATACTGAAAATAATAAAATACTAGATATCAAATAATCAATTACAAATTAAAAATGATACAAAAAATTTAAAAAATATTCCTTTATTCCTACCGAGAGAAAATAACGTTTTTTGCGTAAAACAAAGATTCAAATATGATTTAAGGAAGGTAATGCATGTTCTTTCTTACTAAGTTTTTTTTTTTATTTTTTTATATTTTTTTTTTTATCCTACGCCCGACCTTGGTTTTTCAACCATCAGTCTTTGTCGGGCAGCCCAATACAATCTTTAGGTGAATGAAAAGTCATCTTCCGCAGAATTTCTATCTGCGACGTCCGAAAGTCCAGGGCAAGTGAAAAGGTGGTCACCAGTCATATTCTCTAGTCCGCAAAAAGGGCAGATTTAAGGCGAAAATTTGCCACTCCCACAGCTCTGTGGAGGGACTAAGTGCGTTTACTTAGTGTGTTTGCATAAGAAAACCATCCACTGAATAGTAAGAAGTCGTATAAATAGAAACAAGTTTTCTTTTCTAGAATCAAAACCATTTCATTTTTCTTTTTGCGTCAGACAAAAACTAAGAACTTTTTCTTATTTGTTGCAAAACTCAATGTGAAACCTTTTTTAGGACAATGTTATATAAAAAATATAAAAATAGGTTCAGACTGATGTATTTTGCCATTTAGTTACTTTACTAATTAATAAATTATTAAATTATTAAACTAATTATTCCTAATATTTTAATTTTAAAATAACGATCAACGACTATAATTTTTTCTATATTAAAATAATAAATCACATCAAAACAGAAAATATTCGTTTAATTTCGTCCTAAGTTACTTTGATTTTTGCAAACTTTGATCAAAAATTTTATGCAATATTTTATTCAAAACAATGACACAAAAATAATTACACAAGGAAATGGATTCCTATTAAAACTAGCTTATAACTGATATTTTAAATTATTCTTATTTTAAATAATTTCTAAATAGTAATTTTCTTACACAAAACATACACTGTAAAAAGAATTAGCTTACGAAATATCAATGCATACCACTTTTGGAATTAAAAAAATGCTTGAAATTGTGAAATATTTACTGCAATAAGTTCACAATAGTTGAGAATTTTAAAATATGTTTTTGGTAAGACAAATACATTCATCACAAATATAATTTCATAAAATATTTTTATTTTAATTTTTCATTTACTACGTTGACATTCTATTCAAGAGTTATGAGATATAATTTTCGTTGCAAATAAAATACTGTTCCTATTAATGAAAAGTATTTCAATCATTAACTGTAAGTCTTATTGGATTAATTACTTTTGAGTTTTTTGTCATGAGTAATTAACAAAACTTGAAGATATTCCTTTATACGATAATTTCATGATATGTTAGAGGAAATTTAAAATTTTATTAATTTTTTTCAGTAGACTAATAGTAATTATGATATAATCATAAATCCGTAAGTTTAATATATATACATTTAAGTGGGTAAAAGCAAAGAAACAATGTGAGTTATTTAGGAAAAATAAAAATGTGAACCAATTTTGATGTGGTTTTCCCAAATAAGAGCAGAACTATATATTGCTGAAATCAGAAAGATATGTGTTGCAATATATCGTTTACTATCATGCACTTAATTATTTTTACATTCAATACAAACGCAAAAGCATTTTATATATTTATAAAAGCTATGTCATTTCTATACATATATTAAAAATATATCTAATTTCTTAGTAACTCGTTTACAATTATATTGTAGAACACATAATTTTGCGATTTATATTTAATTATTCACAACAAATTAATAATTATTTCTTTTCATGGCTAAGCTCATAAAAATTTTATGGAAGGGTTTAGCAGAAAATACGTCATAATTTAAGATTTATATATTTTATGCTGCCGTAAGTATGACATTTCAATGCGTAATTTATGATAATGTTTGGAACTAATTATATCTTGCTTTCATTTTGACGGTACTTTTAATGGCCTTAAATTTCCTCAGGCGATATTAGATAAAAGAAGCAATTATCGAACTGTTGATGAATTTTTATGAACTGTTATGCTTTTCACTTAAAACTGAGAATAAATTTCTAATTACAAGGAATAATTATTACTAATAATGCAGAAATCATGACAGTATTTCAATGGAAACATTTTTTTTGATGTAGTCAGACATTTTGGCAAGATTAATGAAAAGGTCCGGGAAAGATTAAATACTTTTTTGATCCATACAGTTAAATGAGGAGAACTTTATCAGAAAATTATGATTTGATACTGATATTTGTATAATTGTCATAATGTAAAGTAAAGTTAACACAAACATTTTAATGTTGATCATTCTGTAAAATATTCTCTTAGATTTTCATATCCTTTTATCAAGCTTAGAGATTATTTACTCAAACGCTCAAACTTATTGTTTATAGAATTTTTTTAAACGATTGGAACTAAAACACTAAAAATATAAATTTTTCATAAAATGTTTCGATGAAATGAGTAAACTACCGCAAATAAAAAAATAATGAACCCCGCACACACAAACACTTACACGCGCACACACATATATAATAAAAATAAAAAAATATTTTAGTTTTTATAGTTTGTAAAAAGAAAGAATTTCCGGAACTAAATGAAAATTTACTTTTATTTCTATAATTTGCAGATACTTATCATGAAGTTACTTACTTTCTGCACTCCGAAGAATCGACAACTTCATCTGCACAGTTTAAACACTTTATTAAGTTTGAAACTAAGACAGCATGAGTAAATTTTTTGAAAACGAGATTCACTAAAATATAAAAATAATATTATTACACAAATTGCTTTAATGAAAAGTTACAATTATTATATTACACTTTATATGAAATATAATTTTTTTACTGATTTAACTTTTGTTAATTAATAACTCAATATTGTTATGATATATATCATTCACGAAAGCATCAATTATTTTTCACATAATTATCTCATAATATGATTACTTAAAAAAAAACTAAAGTATTTAATTAAATTATCCATTAGGTTTTTTGACAAACTAGTCACAAATTCTTTTTTCTCTGCATTCATTTATAATTGTCATATCTACTTTACAATCCAAAGTAAAGAAAATTCTTTGTTTCTTATTTCTTAATTATGACCGCAAGAGAAATACCAAAAATCCAAAATAGTTGGAAAAAAATACTGGGTTAATTTTGCTAATTTGGTATTTCCCAATTGGTGCTCTTGGTTTAAAGGCAACAGAAAACAAAAATACGAAAAAAATAAAGTAATTATAATTAAAGACGTCATTAGTAAGTTAAAGTAAAACATCACACATCAATTACGGGAGCATGTTTAATTAATAAAAAGGCTTTGAGTACTTGCAATGAAGAGTTTTACAACATAAATTTGCAGTAAAAAAGTTTAGTCATAAAAAAGGCAACAGCTTGTGTTTAAGACTTTTGTTATTATAAAAAAAATATTTTTGTGTGACATATATATTAAATTATGTGTAATCAAAAATTTACATTTAAAGAAATTAATTACAAGTTGCGTGAAGTATATACTTCTCAATAAGACAAATAATTATATATATATATATATATATATATATATATATATATATATATATATATATATATATATATATATATATATATATATATATATATATATATATATATATATATATATATATATATATATATATATATATATATATATATATATATATAATGTGTACTTGTTTTTATATGTATATGTGCTTAAATTTATTCTAGTTTTGTCTTTTAAATTTGATGTACTATTTAAAGATTTGAAGCATAAAATATGGTTTTAAAAGCTCGATTCAACAACTAAATTCATTGACAAATGATTTCCCTATTCAAGTACACAATTGGTCATGTCAAACTTTACATATTCATTATTTTTCAATTAAATATACTTACTATATGAATTACATCATAAATAATTAATTACGTTTGCATTAACAATAAGTTTACTTTTGCCAGAAAAAGGATTTCTGCTATTTTGTATCTTTTTTTTATCAAATTTGTTCAACGAAATTTTAGAAGATAAAACGCTTAATAATATTAGTCACAATTTTGACCCCAGTATTTCAAATAAAAATTTGCAAATCTGAAGCAATAACATAAGGACAAACTCTTAACTATTATTAAATAATATTATATATTTATAAATATCTTGTATTTTTTGACATGATTTCATATAATGATTTAACAAATTTTAAATGCATATATATATACTCACTGTTCATTTCATAACTTTTAACTCATTGTTTTTGTGAGAACTAATGGATATTTTATATTAATATTTACTAAATATAAAAAAGAAATTGATTTTTTCTAGTTTTGTGCTGTTGTGTTACACTAGAAAACATCTATATTTTAAATAAAATAATATATTCTTAATATATAAAACATTTAAATTTTATTAGAAATTTAAACTATCAAAATTTCTATACGATACCTTAAAAATATTTTTAAAAACAGTAAAAATAAAAGTAAAGAGTGCTTAAGCGTCATTGTGTGTGTGTGAAGAAAGTATTTTAGTTTTTAAAATATAACTAGTAAGAAAGGAGTTGAACCGTTGCTTATATTAAACACATGTTACCTTAAAATTCAATGAAATTGTTTTCTTTTCACATGTATTTATAATATTTCTGAAAATAATTTTTCGTTGTAATTGATTTGTTATTTTTATATTAGTATAAAACGCGTTTAGACCACCACAAAGACTTAAGATAAACAATTTGTTTCCTTGAAAATTTATAGCAAACCATTTCCTCAATTATACAGACATTATACTTACAAACTATTCATAATGTCATTTTTATGAGTAATAAACAACAAGAAATAATGCAATTACAAAGGCTTAGTTCCTTTTAATTTTAAAATTGTGTTAAAATCCTTGAAGAAAAGAAAAACTAAAATTCTATTAATATTTTTAATCACAAAATATCGATTATGCATTTTTCAAAACTACTTGTTTCAAAATATAAACAATAATTTATCGAAAATTTATAAAAGTTTTTAATACTTCTTTAACTATTTAAAAATAATAATTTTGTTAAATAAGAAATTTTTATTCTTTAAACATATTTTCTTATCCCACATCAAAATTTTTTAAAATAAATTCCACATGACTTTCTTCTAATGGTTGTATTTACAGTCCAAAAAAATTAAGAAAATATAATGCATGTAGCAAAAAGTTTTTAGTTTAAAAAGAAACTGATAATTTTTTCAGTTTTATAAAATTATTTTTTGAAATTATTTGAGTTAGAATAACAATAAGATTCATTAGTTTTCTCAAAAAATAATAGTATCATTATCTGAAACAAGTTCAAATTTATAAAAATCAATGAAATTATTATAAAAAAATCCAAAATTATGTTTCATAGAGTTATAGAAATTAATACAACATGCAGTGAAACTTTAATTCAATTCTTTTTAACTTAATCGCTACAGTGGCTTCAAAAATAGAAATTTGTCGAGCAAAAATAGAACTATAAATGTTTAAAAAAATCCCTTAAGTTTTTCTGTTGCTAAAGAATTTAATCTATGTGTTTTGGTAAATAGTTAACCCTACAGCTCTCGTGGCGTCAATAAAACTTTGTTTAGACATTTGCTGTATCAAAGTGATTTTCTTTCAGCATTTTTATGTTGTTTTAGTCTCTTTAGAGGTTGAATTTGTTTCTTTTAACGTTGAATCCGACGTTGCTTCGTCATGTTTTACGGTACTCCAGAGAGTTTCTGGCCCTCATTTTGCTTCTAAAACTTTTCAGGATGGAGCGACTCTTAGCCGTAATTATTTACATTTAGTTCATAGCATTAAATAGGGCGAAACCTTAAATCTCCAAAAGAAGTCATAATTTTTTAGAAATCTTTGAAGTTTTTTTTAATTTAGATTATTTGCAGCGCTTATATTTCCTTTGCTAATACATTTATCTTAGTTACAATTAAATAAGGAAAAAGACTCATTAATTTAATTCGTTTTTGCTTATATGATGTAAAAAATTTAATCTTAAAAAATATAAAACAAATGTCTGAATCTGTTAAATAAAAATAAAATTGAATCTTTAAAGGAAAAAATACATAATACACTTAATTACTAATGCATTTTTTGACAACTTTTAACAATATTTAAAAATTGAAAATATGTTTTTATTTCCAATACAGTAGTGAGAACAAAAAATGGGAAAATAATTTTAAATAGGGCAACAGTTATTGAAATATGTTGACAAAATTTAAAATTATTTTTAAGTAAAAGTCGCAAAATATGTAATACATCGAAATTGATCTCAAAAAGCTTTATTTTCACACCTTAAAATAATTGTTTAAAATATCGTGTCACATGATAAAGATATGTAATAAATTTAAAATTTCCTTAGCAATACATTTCCATAAAATATCATTGAAGTCATTATCAATTATGATAAATATACATAAAGAAATGTTTCTTCGTATAGGATTTAGCCCAATAATTAGGTCTATCAAACAAATATCATTGGACCAATTGTTATCAAATAATAAGGATCAAATAATCGCAAATAATATTATCTACATAACGTTTGTGCAGTTCGATCTATTAATGAAGCTCTTGGCAAAAATATTCTTCATGGTTGAAAATAAACAATAGATAAATTTCACAAATAAGTTTTGAGATTCAGTTTTTAGCTGATTTAAAACTCAAATTATTTAAAGAAAAAATAATTTAAGTAAGACTTTCTATGAATTTCTTAAACTTTCATCATAGGAGAATAACTAAGTTCTTTTTCTGACTCATGTACGGCGTGTGTGTGTGGATTCTACAATATTAACCTCTCTAAAGCATTATTCTCCCAGCTGTGTAAAAAATCCTTGGAGGAAGTTTTAAACTTAATTTACTGCATTAGAAATCAGTAGAGACTTAGAAGAAGCTATTTCCAAAGAGAGTAAAAAATTTTAGGAGTGCAAATGAAGTATATAAAAAAGATAGAGAACAAAAGAAGTTCTTTTTAATACTTGATTTAAGAACAAAATTTCTAAAACTAGAAATTTATGGTGCTTACATCTTTCCTTAATTGTATTTATCAAATACTTCAATCATGTTTTAATCTTAAATGTATACTTTTATGTATTATTTTATGTTAACATTAATATTTTTTAGGTATAATTGATTACAAATACGGTGAAACATATGATAATTTTCACATGGTTGTTTAACATAAAAAGGTTAATGACAAAAATATTACATTAAAAATTGAAATTATAAAATAAAATTAATTATGAAAAGCATTTATGATTAGCAAAAAATTTACATTTAAAACAAGTACGTTTTAGTTATAAAACAAATCTTAAAAAGCAAATAAAAATATTAAAATGTAGGTTTAAATTATTGATTTCTTATGATATTTGTCGTAATTGATTTTATTTCGATAACATGTTAAAGGTACTAAAATCGATTCATTAAAAAGTTATCTCAGTTTGTTAAAAAAATATCCATGATTCAATGATACATAATTATTTAATTATTTTTCATACATTAGCTTTTATAATTTTAAAATGGGCAATGATTTACTGATAAAAGGGCAATGATTTATTCTCTTCTAATAATAAATAAACTATTTTGCATGCATATGATTTAAATATACTAAGTGATTTATTGAGAAAACTTTCAAATAACAAAAATATTACATTAAATAAATAGCCATTTTCTTTTAATGCAAAATATTTAGAATATCACGCAAATAGATAATCCTAAAAATTTTTCATATGTATCTTTATCTAAATTTGCTTACAAAATACGTATTAAATTTCTTAGCATATGTAATTTCAGTTTTTCATTTTTTTAAAACTAAATTTCTCTAAAATATACATGTGTAATATAAGTATTTAATTTTGTTAGTTCTTTGGTATTTTACTTTTTTGTGGTTTTCCTAAATGAATATTAGTTATCTTAAATGAGATTTTATATTTTTCAAATAATAAATCTCTTATATCTTATTTAATGCAAAATACTTAAAGTAGTTTGCCCACAAATATATTTCGATTCTTTGAAATTTTTAAATCGCTGAAACCAAAGCATAATCTTTTGTAATAACAACATTTTTTCACGTTTCATTTGACGATATAAAACTGATGAAAGAAAGGGTAAATCTCCTGATTTTCATCCCTTCCTCTCTTCCTTACCAGCTTATAGCAAGCTTTTACACAAGATATTATATTCAAAAATTCGTCATCATTAGTTTCTAATCGTTGGCAATAGGTCTGCCGGAAAATTAATCGAGGAGTCCCAGGTAAACGTCCAATCAGAGCAAAGAACCGTGAGCCGAGAGATTTTGCTTTCCTACCCCACATTAGGCTAATGATGTATCGACCATAAATTGGGAGTAAGTCCTTTCCCTAGTGCTTCAGACGGTTATCACTAACAAGCGAGGTCTTCTTCCAGCTAAGGGCTCGCATATCTTTCAAAAATGAGAACACTACGTATCATCAGCATGAGGTTGTTGCTTGAAACTGCCGTTCAGTTGATGAATTTTATCCCAGATTGGACTTTGTGTTCCTGTGGAACGAAGTTCTTCGTTAATGAATGGTTGTTTTAAAATTAAATGCTTTAATCTGGTGTGTTAGAGGAGAAGTATTTGTTAATGAAACTAATTACGCATTTGTTTGGGAGTTTCGCTTTTGACTGAGTTGAGCAGAAATAGTAGTCAGCTGTTTAAGAAAGAGGTTTAAAATTTAAGATAATGAACTACTTTATTTCTTGAAAATTAAATTTTGGTTTTGTCGATAAGCAAATAAATCTGTATTAGCTTAAAGTTTATACATAAATCAAATTCTCGTGGATAATAACACAAGTTTCACAGTTTTGTTTTGATTTTATGACTTGAGAAGAGATTAAATTATTTTTTGTTTAATATATATGTACTCACACAAACATAATATATTGATTGATATGCCGATGATATGAAATTTAAATCTTATATTGGGATAAACATATTCACGTATTGCTGTCTTTTATAGACTAACTTACAACTTAACAAATTGTATACAATATATCAGGTACATTTTATTTATATTATTTCTTATTTGAAATCATCGAAGTTGTGAACTTCGACGATTTCCAAACTTTGTAAATATATTATATTGGAATAGTAATCCATATTATATTATATATTTATAATAACGTAAATTAAATATTTTTATAATGGTAAAATATATTGTTTCTTCATCATATACACTCATATAAATCTATTTTCCATTTTATAATTTTATATCAATTTACTATTTCATACATTCTAATTTATTTATTTCAGCATCTTATTTATCATACATTAATTTCTTAATAATATTTTGGATGCATGTGCATTTCGTCCATATGCAATTATTATCTCCTGAGGTAAAAATATTCATTCATTTACCAATTTTATAACTATAAATAGAAAATTTAAATAAAATTTATTAACAATTCATTCAGTTTTAATGCTGATATTACTTTCATCATACTAAAATTTACAAAGGTTTTTTTTTACTAAGATTGCGTGTGTCTATTGCCTCATTTAAGTAAATTTTTTATTGCATTTTACATTTAAAAGTAATACTTAATAAGCAGAACCTTATCTAAAATATATTAATATAATCCTTTTGTAAAATAGGTACAATGAAAAATAACTCTGCATTTTCCTTTTTTAATAAATCGAATGAAATAAGTAGTTTTATATTATTTTCTTTTTAACTAATAAACAGTACATTCTAACCTACTGAATATTATAAGCAAAACGTGTTTTATTATTTTTAGTAGAAATTGATAAAGAACAATTTGTTTAAAATTATTTGAATCGACAAGGATAATCCTAAGAAATTTAAATAAAATCATATACATATAAGTAATATAAATAAATTTACAAAGAGTTATGTACTTAAAAAATATATTGTATTAGGCATAAGGTGAAATATATAAAGTTGAATTTGTCCCAATAAAAAATAATTTTCCATGAAATATTCTGCAATATTTTAATGTTTTATTGGTAAAATTGTTCTCCATTAAAAATTTAGATAATATTTAAATCCTAAAAAATAAAAATTACAATTTTAAATATAATTTATCTTTTTCTGAAAGATACATATATAGCGACTGTAGTCAAACATAAAAGAATTATTATATAAAAGGTACTTTTTAAAAGTAAATACCTTACATGTTATAAAAGAAATTTTGTAAGTTTAATGAAATTGAATATTAAAATTTATATAACACTGCTGTTTTATCTTATTCATTAAATAAACTGACATTTTTTTTATGAAAAGTGAAGTCAGTAATAGTTTGCAGTATCAAAAGACTCATGGTAAAGGGGAAAATTTGGCAGCTTTTGTTAATCCGGAGACCTGAAGCACCTTGTCATATGTTAGAACCTAAGGTAGATGTCTGAATTGGCTCCTATGCCTGCAGACCTTAGCTGACCATATTGGAACGGCCTTCACGCCTTGGAATTACCTACCAGCAGATTAATCTCCCTACGTACTTCACCCGTTCCGCCCAGGTACACCCCCTTACCGGCAATAAGAGCACTCTTTGAGGCTGCCTGCAGGACTTGAGGGGGTTATAATTTTAAGCCAAAAGTATTCATGAAGGACCATGAACTGCCATTTTCAAAACAGCCCAAATATCTGAGATTTACCTTGGATCAAGAGATTCTTTGTAATCGATATATTGAATATTTAGTCACAAGAAGCAGAAAACGTCTAAATATATTAAAATACATCTCTGGGTAGGATTGGGGTGCTGATGCCTCTACTCTGCAAATTACCTATACTTCCTTAATTAGACCTTTGTTAGAATTTGGTTCAGACATTTATTTTTGTGCACCTGATTCTAACCTTCAAAAGCTTGAAAGAATTCAGCAGAGCGCTGCTAGGATCATTGGAGGATTTCGCAACAGCTGCCCTAACAATTTATCTCAGTAAGAATGGGACCTTCAACCATTACATATGAGAAGGAAGTATTGCTTAACCAAATACTTCAATAAACTGATCAACTTTGGAGACCAACACAGAACATCACAATATTTAATTAATTGGAGCAATAAAACCAAACATTAAAACGTAATAGTCCATTCTCCCAAGCACACTTACAGAACTTGCTGTATCCTTATGTTGAGCCCTTCTGCTTGACACCTTTAATTAACCCTGCGTTTGGCCTCTAGGGAATCATTTTCCATCCCAACCTAATGCTCGATGCAAATAAAAAGTCAGACCACCCATACTTACTAAAGCAATTGGCTCTAAAGACATTTAACAAGATTTCTATCGAAGTAACCAGGGTTTATACTGATGGCAGCAAATTGGAGACCAATGCAACTGGCAGCGAAGTATGTATTGAACTCCCCAACCATTCCATCAAGCTTGAAAAAAGAACTGCTGACCACACGTCCGTCTTCAGAACGGAACTCATCGCCATCATGAGTGGACTTTCTTTGTTAGATAACAATACACAAAATCATTTCTCGAAGATATGGATCCTTACAGACAGTCGATCCTCGATCTAGCACCTTTTCAATTGGCAATCCATCGGCGACAGTACTAGTAGAAGTATTCTACTCTTGTTGCAAAGCCTTTCAGTTCAACATCCAATCCACCTCCAGTGGGTCCCCTCGCATGTTGGTCTGCCTGGGAATGAAGTAGCTGACGACCTTGCAAAGGCTGCTGCCAGTAATCCTTTGAACCCCGAAGATCGCATGGCTCTAACACCATCAGAGATCTCTTCCATTACTAAACAACTTACTTCTGAAACCTGAGTTGACCCTCCTGATCATCCTTGGTACTTCCAAAGACATCCTGGAGCCGCCACAACATTTAAGGGCTCCAGAGTACATCAGACGACACTGTCTCGACTTTCTACTGGCCACTTGAAGTGTATGATCTTTGAGGACGGTGAAAGAATATACCCATCATGCCCCAAGTGCGACAATGATGCGTTTTGCCCGCAACAAATCTTGAAGTTCTTGGGGTTTTCTCGTGAAGAGGCTGTGAAAAGTCACATCCGCTTTTGGACTTTTTGGCTATCTATGATCTCATGGATCTGGTCTAGTGGAACTAGACCAGATGGGAATTAGTCCCACCACCACCACCACCACCACCAGTATAAAAAGAGAGGAAAATATATAATACTGATAATTTTTTTTAATACATGTTGATGGATTTTTGGATGGTCTCTTATATTACAATATGTTTTGGTGTATTATCAATAGTAATTTAATATGACAGAATTATTATGAAAAACAAATGAAATAACTTTCTAATTAATATATAAGTTTATTAATATTATATTTCTATTTTTTCTTATTAATTGTTCCGGAAATATTAGTCAATCAATCACATAAATAATTTTGTTTATCAGATAATTAAGAACATAAGCTAAATTTATAGTTAAATCAAAGAGTCGATAAAAGCTGTTAGAATGAGGAATTTCTTACATGGGAAACTGTTATTAAAAATCACACACATACCCTTTTTAAAAAATTATAATAGAACTCGAAAGAATCTGAGTGTAGATATATTTTTATAACTATCTTCTTTTTAGTAATTTTAAACAAAATAATCATTATAGTTTTAAATATTTTATTAAAAGCTTTGTTTACAGCCTAATATGTTAATTATGAAGTGCAATGATTACAGTACAGCATGAATAATAGTCTGTTGTACGATAATCTCTGTTTTATAATATATCTATTTTCTCCCAATTTAAAATCTTGAATGCATATAGTTTTAAATTTTTGTAATTTAAAGGTAAAAATGTGTGACTATTCATATCATTAAAACTTATAAATTATGCTGAAATATCGATAGGTCATTTATTGTTTTAGTACAAAATAAAGATTAATAGCTAGCAATTAAGGTTTTAATTTAAAAAACTAATTTTTTTAATATTTTATATCATATTTACACATAATCTAATCTTCTTAACTCCCTAATAAGCATAAAGTAAAAAAATTCATATAATTCATACATTTTTTTTCTAACTAGAACTCTGCCATTTTCCGTTTAAGGAAAACATTTAAATTTAATAATCTACCTGAATTAGGACGTATAATTGCTTCAAGTTATTAACTAATTGCTCTTCTGATAGCAAATCATAAATTAATATATTATGCAAATTATGGTAGAGAAATTAATATTCTTAATTGCCCGTTTTCTCAATTTATTACGCACCATTTCGAAGTGGCGAATTTGCATCATGGTAACAAAGTAATTATTTTAACAATTTTTTTTCTTGCCTCCTAGGACGCCGGTAGCCAGGCGAAAGCATGCGAGTCTATAAATGCAGTGCATAATTAAAACGCATCGGTATGTGAGCGCAATAATCACCATCGCAACGATGGGAAGTAAAGAAAAAAATGTATTTGTGTTTACATAAAGATAAAAACGTACAGTTTGCTTAAGAAATAGTAATATTTATTTTTTTATCTTTTTCAGTTTCGTTTTTCTTAAGGTTTTATACGTTTCATGCAAAAATTTATCGCTGTGTCTCATATTCGAAATTTATTGCAATGACAAAAATGATTGTTTCCATACACAGATGAACATAGTTATTTCTTGTAACAAGCATTATAAATAGCGGATCGGAAAAAACGTCACATATGCTCTCGACTTTCACATAGAACTCAAGTTTCAAAGAAAATATACGGATAAACGTTCTTTTTTTCTGATGAAAAATTGTATTCATAAAAACTCAATTATCATAACTGTGCTCTTCACATTTTTATTAAAATTATCACCAATCAGGTTTTTAGTGTCATTCATGATATCATAAAGAGTGAAATCACTATGACTAAATTATTTATGAAAGGAAGTGAGATGAGATTCAACAGAATTATTTTGAAATTGTTTTCTTAAAATTTTCGTTGTTAATCAATACAAAAATAATATAAAAAGATAATGTAAAATAATTTCGATAGCTTAAATCATGAATCCGGATACCTTTTGTAGCAAAATATTTTACAAAGTTGACTTTATCTTACAGGCGGGTACTTTGCTAAAACAAATTTTTGTAATTAGATTTTGTTTTAAAGCAATTTTTCAACAAAATCTATCTCACAAAAGTATTATTTAAAAATAAATAAATATCACCCAAAGTATAATGCTATTTATTTTAAATTATATTCATTTATAACACATATTAATATTTTATGGCAAGCTAAATAAATTAAGCTCTAATTTAGGTATTGTTTGCATTGTCATATTACTCAATTAATGGTTTTTGATGATAAAAGGAAGTTTATAGATTTTCATTCTATTGTCAAATTAACCATATAAAATTCTTAGAACCCCACAGAAATTCCTTGTATATAAATTGTAATCGTAATATATTTTGTTATTGCATAAATCTGTATTTTTTTTAAATATAAAACAATTTTAAAATTTATAAGAAATTCTGGGCAAACGGGTAAGATAACCAATGCGAAAAAATTGCTTAAATTTTCAAAAGTACAAATCAAAATAATAATTTATTTGAATAATTGTCTTTTGTTCTCCTCCTTACATTTAAAACAATTGAAGGATTCATTTTGAAGAAAAGTTTACTGAAAATAATTTTATACTGAAAATGTTTTAAAATTACACTATTTGTTTTGGAATTTGTTTTACACGTAAAAGACATTAGCTACAAATTTATAAATTTTATATTTTAAATTAAATCTAAATAATATTAAAAATCATGTTACATAGTTAATAAAAATTAACAAATGCTAACTACATGTGTGACATTTATGTGTAAAGATATATCCATATCATTATGTATAAAATTAAAGTATCAATAATCAAGATTCAGGATTCTAACAGACTTAAGATTCAGAAACTCATTTTTTGAATAATTTTCCCATATTTACCATCAAACGTTTCCTAAAATTAGCATACAATTCTAAATTTTATGTAATTATTATAGGTTTTTTTAAAATTTCTAGTAATTGAATATGAATTTATGTATGCTTTATATTGTCATATGCATGTTACAAAACATTTACATAATAAGATAAATGATATAATGTTTCAAGCATAATTTAACAGTTCAAAATATATCAAAAATAAGTTTGAACGTCCAACTGAACAATTAAAAAAATAATTTTTATAGTTAATAAGCTATATTTTAATACTGAGATCCAATAAACAAGGAAAGCACTGAAACACTCAACTCAAGATATGACTATCGCAAATGCAAGATATCTTATTCTTATTTAAAAACAACTGATTACAACCTTTTGTATTTCTGAAATAAATAAGCAACTTTACTCAGTATCAGGGGAAGCTCAATTTCTTTATATACACTAATAAGCATCTATATGAAAAAAGTACTGTCGTTTCTCTCTAATAAAAATATTGATGATATTGAACATTGACGATCAAACAATTAATGTTTTAATAATCTTAAACATGTAATATTTAAACTAGATTTGGAAATTCATTTACATAATTTTAGCGAAGTTCTTTGAAATGATTCAGAGATACACCTTAAATCTCTTGTCTCATTGTTGTCATCATAAATTATTTGATGTTTTAATTCCATTCATATAATTCTTGATGAATGAAGTTTATATTCATACCTTTATTATATAACTTTAACATTACTGTTTTCATACCTTTATTTAATAATGGGTTCGAATCCCACCTAGGACAAGGATGTTTGTAGTGGTTCGGAATCCAATTTAAGCCGTAGGTCCCGGTCTAATTAGCCCTTGTGTGCAAAAAATGACCGTTGAGCGACAAACAAACCAATAAAATGGTATTGGTTAGCAGATATTTTGTGTGTCGAAGGAAATTAATATTTTACATTTTAACCTTGCATAAAAATTTAACAACAAATTATACAATTTCTTTAAGAAGGGAGGTATAAATAAACAAATTAATGTAAAGCATTTTAGTTTGAAAACCACACCCGTAGCACGTGGTTTACATCATTTTACGTAATTTCCTCTTTTTTCACTTCAGACATTATATTTTAAAATCAGTCCTAGACATAATAAAAAAATTTACATAAACTGCTTTTGTAGAGAATGAATTCTAATTTTTAGGCGTTAATACCTGAAAAATATTGCTCAGAGTTTTAAAATGTAGTATTATTGGCGAAAATTATGTCCTTCAAAACCGGTGGATGAATAACAAAATTAACTTAGTATATTTAAATTTCACTCTTACTTTTGATATATGTGTGTATAATCGAAATTATTTAAACATTACAACTATAAGCAGCGTATGCGCACACACATTCTTCTTCACAAAAATATAATAGTTGATTTTAGTTAAATATCTAACATTAAGAAACATAAATTTTTAACAAAAACTAATATTTATTTCAAAATCATGTTTGCTATACATTCTATAACAGCTATTTACTGTTTTAAATTTTTTGAGGAATCATTACGTAATTAAATAATTTTAAACAAATAAATAAAGCCTTTGATGAAAGTCATAAAATATTGTAGTTTGTAGACAAGATATATTTTTTGAAATAATTTACTTGTGGGAAATATTTGATGTAACAAACTGAATTGGTTCTATAACTTTCTGTAGAAAAACTACATAAAATGTGAAATTTTTACCTGTTATGAATCAACTGCAATATAAATTTGCTATACTGCAAAGTAAATTGCTGCTTTTAGTCAAATGTGAGGAATATTGATATTATATCTTAACTGACAGTGTGTCCATATAATTAACAGTAAAATTATATATTTTAAAAAAAATCTTGTATTGTTTGTTGAAATCACCTTTGTTCTAAATAAAGTTTATTATGTTATTAATATTTAACAAAATTTAATATTTTTCAATCATCTGAAAATGTTTTCTGAAGTTCTTTTCATTTTTACAGCATGTAATATTGTATAAAAGTATTATATAACATCAAACATGAATGCTTTTGTAATATTATAGAGTTTTCTATGTTAAAAATACATTATTTAAATAAATTAAATTTTGTACATGAGAACAATCTTTATATCCCCATAACAACACAAAAAATATAACACACTTAAATATTTTTTTTTATAATCATTTTCATTCATGCAAAATTTACTTCTAGAATTCAAAATATGCTTGCGAATCTATATTTCAAATAGATCTATAGCTCTTAAAGCTTTCCAACTTTTATAAAAATGATGGTAAATACACATTTTATTGGATTTTGTCTTGATTTTACGAAAATTAAAATTTGTTGAAATAATAAAACAGGAAACAAATAGTATGACTTAACTTTGAAAAACTCGAGTCTCATAAAGTTAAAACAGAGCAAAAAATCTAATTCGCTTAATCTGCGCAAGCAAGAATGGGTTTCAAGAAGGATCAGAGCGGCCTGCATTTTATGAGCTGCCCTTGCATAGCCCCACAGATAAAAATACAGAATAAAAAAATAACTCCAAATCTCTGTGCATCTCTCGTTTTTTCCATTTTCCTGCGTATGTCGCCTAGATACACATAAAAATTGCCTTTCAGCTCTCAGATAAAAAAGAACCCAAAAAAATATTGTTGATGTTGAATTGGATTTCCGTTTTATGGTTCTTCTATAAAGTAGGATTATATTTAAAAAGAGAAAAAAAAACTTAAGTCATTTGAAAAGAAAAATAAATCTTTTTTGTGATTGACGTAATTTAAAGAAAATAGTAGAAAATATAAATTTTCCACAGAAATGTCGGTTTGAGTTGAATTTAAAGAAGGTTTAAGATAACTAATTACAGATCAAAGGGACATAATCTTTCTTGGTTTGAACAAGGATTATGAGCTATATAAAAAGTGACACAGTTTCTTTCATGTTTATTTGATTTCCGATAAAAGGAAATTTGTTTTTGAATATAAATAAATATATATTATTTTTTAAAACAAATTATTTTTCATAATATATTTATAATTTGTAACAAAGTTGCAAAAATTTATTCAAATACCGTTTAACTGTAATTTTTTAATCATATATTTTAAAGCTACTTATATTCTTGTACATTTATATCAAGAATTATTTTAAATAGAGAATAAATTACTTGTGCACACTCACTTCATTTTAAAGAAGTTACTTTGTATGGTGCCTACCGGAACAAAAATTTTAATATTATTATAATAAAATAAACTATGAAGATTAACATTTTCAATCAAAATAATGAAATAATTTCTTTATTTTTTCTGTTACACTAAAATATTTTATAAGATTTTATTAGGAAGAATGAATTAATAATTCAGTAAATAGTTTTTGGAACTTGAAATTAATGTTTAATCTTTAAAAAAATATCAATTTCCCTAATAATAATTTAAATGATACTAGTCTATACTGCTGTTGCTTGAAGAAGCTATATATTTTCGGATAATATTACATCAAAAGTATATGTAACATAAAGAACCAATGAAGCCTGACTAAATTTATGAATTATCTACAATAGTAATTAAAAAACTCATACATTATAAATTTATAAAAACATTACTATATTTTATAATTGGAAATACACTAAATTTCTACTGATTTTTACCAGTAAAATTTATAGTTTTATTATTATATAGCTATAACTGAATAATAATTTAAAATCATGAAAATTAATAGTTACAGAAAATGTATTTAAAGATAAAAGTTAAATTTGGCCAAGAAAAAATTTCCGAAACTGTTAAACATTTTTATTAAAGTATGAAATCTATTGAATTATAATCTCCCATTTATAAAAATTGTGAGAATATTCTATTTATTTTGGGAGACACGAAAGAAGTTTGGATGCATTATGAAACTTCTTCGCATAAATAGAAGGATGAAATAGTAATCCTTACATATTTATTTTACATATATGCATGTTATGAACTTAAAAGATTGTTTGTGAATGCAAAAGTGTTATTTATGGAAATAGTTTCCCATATATATCCTTTATAACTTCCCTAAGGCGTGGTAAATGAAAATGTTCGTAACAACGCATATCAAAATAAATAGATTTGCCAGCACACTGTGAATTTATTTCCTGTTACATTTCTGGAAAAACGTTTCGTATAAAAGATTTTGCATAAATATGTAAATGTATTAATATTTTCTATGATATTCAATATATCATGCTTTCTTATAAATTCCTAGTCAATGCATATTGATGTCCTTTATCTCTTTAAGAATTTCAATTTTGTAGAACATATTTGATATACTATGTAGTGTAAGATGTTTTTCTTTCTTATTCATATAATTTTAAAAGGCATTAGTTCTTTATATGTGTGTTTGTGCTGTATTAATTTTGCTAATTTACTATGAATTTACGAAATAAGTACTTTTAACTTTTGTTATGTTATTTATTTCTGAAAGTAAAATAATAAATTATTAAACATTAAATAAAAATGATTATTTCTTAAATTTATATTATTTAAATATAACAAATCAAAAAATTATTTTATTTTTAAGCAATTTTTAATGATATTTTATGTACGATATTAAATTTTATTATAAAATAAGAGTTATTGTAAGTTCTTAATGTTATTGTTTAATATATTATTAAGAAAACATTCTTAATTTCATTAATTTTACTCAATAAATTCAAAACGTATAAGCAACTCGTTAAGCTATCTTTTCGTTAATAATGTATTCATTTATTAAGAAGATCAAACTGAAATTAGATAAATTAAGAAACCGTTTTTATGTATTATTCTTAAACTAACACTCACAAAAAATATAAAACGTTTAAAATTTATTTTATTTCATCAGAATCACATTTTCAGATAAAATACTTTTGTCAAAACTGCTTTAAAAAGAAGTAACAAATGTTTTAAATGCTTAAGTTTCCTTTGATTAAACTTCAATTAATAGCTCTGATGTTTTAATTTCCATTTTATTATTTAAACAAATTTTTTTTGTTTTTAACAGAAGTTCTTTTACATTTAAACCGAAGTTTTGACAACAAAACTATTTTTGATCTTCTTAATTAAAATATAAAGATAAATATTATTTTAGCAGTATATTGGCTTATTCGATAAACAAATTTCTATAAAAAAGTTTGCTTATCATTACGTGATCTAATTTTGAGTAAGAAAAGTAATGTACTCAAGAACAGAAATTTAAAGTAGTTTTTCAACACTACAACCGTAAATGAATCTTAAACCTTAAGAGAGAAACAAACTCATGGGCAATGAGTTAAGAATTCAGTCACTAGTTTTTCAAGAGTTGAATTATATATTATTTCAATGTTCTCCCTACAGATGAATATCATAATTTTTGCTTTTATGAATTTTCTTTCTGGAGTGATTTGATTTTGGAAATAATTAAAAATTAAAACTTATAATTTTTTTAAAAAAAAGAATGAATTTATGTAAATAATTTTTATTTTCATATGAAAATGGTAATGATGTTAACAATGGAAATAATATTCAAATCTTTTTTCTGCTAGATTAATTTACTTGGAAGTAGCGACAAAAAATAATTGGTTATTTAATTTAAAGGGAAATATTTATTCAAATATGAAATATTTAGTTAAAATATGAAGAATATTAATAATTAATACTGTTTAAAATGCTATTTGAGATAAAATACTTTTAAGTTAATAGATTGAAATTCATATTATGCTTGCAACTAAACAATTAAATTATTTCATAAAAATCATATGATTAAGCAGAGTACGATGTATAAGAATGAGATTGTAAGGAATTTTATTATGATAAAAGATACTAGTTTTGCAGTTTTAGAAATTGGCATAAAAAGTGACGTTGTAGTCATGGTAAGCTTTCAGTACAATAAAATTCATTCGAAACTTTTTTTTTATTAGCTTCAATTTCACATTGACTATAAAAACTATTTTTCACATTTTAATTCTTCTCATAATTGATTACTGCTGTTCCAACAGTAAATTAGATAATAAATAAAGCTTTGCGATCAAAATGAAATTAATGGGCCTTAGGATAATTTTAAGGTAATATTTTCATCATAAATTATTTTTCTCCTGAAATCGCCACAAAACATTATTAAAATGTTAAATGGGAAATATTTCACAGTTTAAAAAACGTCATTTTTAAAGAAACTTTCATTAATTATTTTTAGTTTTTGTTATCATGTGTTTTTAGTTTTTGTTACCATTTGTTATCATGTGTTGATATTCTACTTAACATTTCGTACTAATGATTTATAATTGCCTAATTTATTTAGAAAGTCCTCCCAATTTTATTAAATAATTTTTATTGCTAAAATTTTAACCATTGGGCTTTTATTCAAACTAAAGTAATAACATGTTTAATTTAAAATACATTTGTATAATTTTTCGTTATAGAATATTTAAATAATATAAATCATTGTAATGAAATCAGCAATAAAAAAGTTGATTTACATAAAGCTTTGTTTCTATGCTTTCTTAAAAAGCTAGATATTGATCTTTTTATCCCATTTTTATGAATTGTGTTGTGTCAGTTTCTGTTAAATGCTGACTAATAGTGAATATAAAAATATATTTTTAGTATCATATATCATATCATCATATTTTCTTATCATGTAAAATTTTGTAACCATATTAAAATTTTTTTAACTTATGTATTTGTAAATAAAATAGCAGTTTTTAACACTCTTCACTTCATTCATTAAAGCAACATTTAGAAACTGAAACTTTTAAATATTCATTTTCAAAATCTTTAATAAATTTATTCCAATTAATCCCAGTCACTGTATGTTGTAGTTTTAAAGATTACTTATTAGTTCTTCAAAAAGGCTATAAAAATGTTTCTCTAAAAATATCTATTAAAAATTAACATAGGCTTAAGTGGAGATATTTAAGCTTTTTTTATGAAAAAATAAATTATAAGAAAATTGAGCTGCATATTTTATAAACTGTATCTCGCTGTTTTTACTTAAATTAAAATATTTAAGCCTTATTGTAAACCATATAAATAGGAATAATATTAGGAGTTTGGGAACTTCGAGTTTCCCAATGAGGTTAATTATTCTTTGTTCAATTTTGTAAAACAGTAATCTTTCATAATAAAGATATGCTTTAATTCATGTTAAATTAAAATATAGTTTTCATTCAAAAATGCCAGTAGAGTATAATGTTTACATACTAATAAAAATGTCAAAAAAATTTTCTAATAATAATATTGTAAATTTAAAATAATATTGGAAAACTAATTTTATAATTATATATTTCTTCGACACATATCACAATGATATATTCCATTCCAAGAACACAACATAATATATGATGTTTTTCTTACTTTAAAATACATATAAGAAAACACATTCTAAAAATAGCTGTACAACCCAGTAGGCATCAATAGAACATCAATTATGTGAAAGTAAAAAATGCAACTCCACTCTGAAGTTTTCTAACCACATTGTGGGAAATCTGACAAAAAAATCCGATTTAAAATCTGGGCAGCCTATTTCCACCTAAAGGCGCTCAGGGAATTTCCGGAAGAAATAAAACAGCAGCCAGCTCAGATTCCCGAAATGTGACAAACTAAAAACATCTGCGGCAGCTGTAATTGCCGCTGGGTCCCCTTCTCCTTGATTGATGAGGAAAACTGGGGAGAATTAAATATCCTCCATCCACGTCCAAGGCGAGTATTAATCTGCCTCCTTTCTATTTAATATCAGGGTCCAACGGGCTCTGGTGTGGCTACAGAATGAGTTTTCTCGTTTAGCAAACAAAGGGACAATTTAAGCACATGGTTTGTGCTGCGACAATAGCTGCTTTTAATTGTTCAGTAGAAGCGAGGACTCTTAGTAATAAGTGGCGGTGAGGAGTGCTGTATTCTTCTAATTTGTTGTAAGAGACGACATTTCAAGTCATTGTGAGTCCTATTTCGAGGTCTGTTGTCTGACTTAAACAACCAGGTTTGACACTAGCTGATGAGAGTTAAGCATGGAATGAAATTTTACGTGTATTTCGCTTTGGTTAGTAATTTAAAAGGGTTCCTCCAACAAGTGTTGCACATTTGTTAGAATAGATTGACTTCACACTTAACGCAAATTTACCAGGCATAATGTAATTGATTATTATGTCCAAAAGATGTTTAAATATGTATGCTTCAAATGAATGTTTATAGTAGCGTTAATTTATACATTCTGAATGAAACAGGCTGAAATTTGTCTGTAAATGCTTAAATATTATATCATAAAAATGTATGATTCTAAGAGTGCTTTAGTTAAGCTTCCAAATCCTTAGACATTACCATGGTAGTTAAACATGGTCTAAGATATTGTCTCCATTCTTGAATACATTTACTTGGAAAGAAATCTGCTCTTGTTTATTTTCCTTTCTTTTTTCCCTGTACATGTCATAATTTTCTGCTATTTTTTAATATTTATATATTTAATTTGATTATCTATTATTTTGATATTATTTAACATTACAGTGTCTTAAAATATTTCATACAAATAAAATAAATTCACTATTTTATAACATAGTTTGCAATATTATCACAATTCTTTTTACTCAAAACATGCCATATGTTATCTTTTTAATTTTTATTCAATAAAAAAGTGATTACTGTTTAAAAATACATTTAATACATTAAATAAAGTTTATGGTATACTCCGCTTTCTAAAATTTTTAATAATTAAAAACAGTGTTTGCGTTGTATTATTTAGAAATAATATCAAATTACGGATATCCCCTTCCCTAAGTGATTTCTCGCCAAATCTAGCGTCCTTTGTTTTGATTATCCTGCTGCCAATTTAAGTTTTTGTTATTTTTCAGACTTTTTTTTGATGGATTTGGTTTTTTTCTTGTTTTACATCATTTTTACGTTATATATATATTGTTTTTTTTTCTGTGGCGACAGCATTGGTTTTACTTTTTATTCGAACTTTTTGTTCTACGTTTGTTGTAGTGTTCGTTGTCGTCAGCATCCAAACATCGTAAACTAGTCTTATTTCCAAATTCCTTTTGTTTTTTTATTATTATCTATTTCTTATAAATTTTTGTTAATTTATAATTATTTTCTCATATATGTTTCCATAATAACACAGAGCATATTCGACATCCCCAAAAAAAGTTTTTATTCATTTTTTAGTAATAATTTTTTTTCGATTTTATATGCTATTATGTGATTTAAAATTTTCTAAAATGCATATTTTTGGAACTTAGGGAAAATTCCCGCGTTAAAAAAACATGTGCTTAGTTTCGTGACGAAAAAATTCGGAATGTTTGCCAATGATATCCTACTATTTCCCAAATTATTGTTCGCTGTATTATGAATAACATGAGAAGTGCTTAGTTCATTCTCACTAAAGATTGTTATTTTCATTTAGCAGATACATCAAAATTAATTTAATTTATATCAAAAAAGTTTATAAAGCTATTATTAAATACTAATTCTTTAGTAAAAACTTTTGATTCTATTATAACTTTTTACTGAAGTATATCTGTGGATAGTTTTGTTTTAAATTATTTGCTATATTTTTCTACAAAAACATTATCTATAATATAATCTTATTAAGAAAATATTTTTCTATATGATAATGAATATTAAATGACAAATTAAAGACTAAATTTTATTTAAATAAAAAAGAAAATAAGTTTAAAGAATGTCTACAAATATTAACAATTGTTAGTAATAAATTGTTTAAAGTGAATATCTTTATATAACTGGTGAGCATTTCATAAATTCATTTTGTATCAATGTATAATTTATTTCATAGGATTACATGAATTTCTTATATTTTTTTCTCTTGTATCATGGTTAATGAAATTACTTCTTGGTTTTCCTGTAATATTTTTAATCAGAAACGAAAAATCTGCAATGCAAAAATAGTGACAAAATTAATACAATCGAGTTTAAAAATCCAATAAATTTTTACAAGAATTTGCTAGTAGAGAAGGTTTATAAATTTTTAAATATTTACTATTACTCTTATATTTGTTGCTACTAGTATATATAATTTTATTACACGTTAAGAATACCAATTCAGACTTACAAGTTTTATTTTGAATTTAAAACGATTTTATCAGCGGGTAAAACATTTCAGCGAACATGAATATTCCTGTTTCACTTTCTACCATGCTCCATTCCTTCTGAAAAACATTTAAGGCAAATATAATTTTCAATTCCCTAGAATCCTATTTTCGGGAGATGTCTACTAAACGTATGGTCAAATGTTACTTTTTCATGGCTCTCTTTTCAAATGTCACTTTGAGTATAGCTAGGAAAAGTGACATACGATTTTTCAACATCCAAAATGATATCCAATAGAAATGTCAGGAAAAATTCTATCTTTTCTGAGCTTATTTCTCTTTTTTATTTTTTTTATTTCATTCTTCTTTCGTCTGGAGGCTCAATTGAGATTTTTTCTCCAACAAATGTCGGCCAAGACGGGGATCTATAAGCCTCTTTAGAAAAATTGAAAAGAAACTTCTGATCGTATTCCTCCGCCATCTGATAACATTCCATAAAGCCGCGAGTATTCGATTTTTTCTGTGTCCGTTTCGGATAAGGATGTCTTAGAGCTTCTTTTCATTTCAAATTTTCTGGAATAAGTAACGGATAGCTATTTGAATCGAGAAATGAGATTTTAAATTGTAAAGTACTTTATTTCCAATGAAACATTTTCAATTTAGGGAGCTATTCAGAACTAAGACTAATGAAAAATCATCTGGCTTGTTAACTGATTTTGCTCTAATAAATAAGAGTACGTGTTTTAGAAACTGTTTGTCTCAATAGTTGAAAACTTACTTGTGATTACGTTAACAATATTTCATGATTGTAATTTAGGTAATAAACTATCACAATGATGCCCTTTATTCAAAAATATTCATTACCTTTTAGGCAAAATCAGGAATTAAATTTTACATGGCTATAACTACTTAAGATTAGTGATTACAGAGTGTTGATAAAATTATAGTAAATTTGATTATTTGGTTAATATCTAGCAACACTGAAATGTATTTTTTTTACAAACGTTCAAAATTATTTCTTAAAAATTAATAAAAATATTTAAGTTTACAACGAATAATTTAGTTTGAATAAATGTATATCCAAACACAAAAATATAAGAAATATTAAATTAAAAAATCAATAATTTTGGTTTTATTTGTTTTTTTTTCTTTTGTATAATTGTACATTTCATGACACTAAAATACATTATATAAAGATACCAAAAACAATATTTTGCTTTACAGAATTTTTAAATGCAAATTCAAATCAGAATCTTACCAAAATATCATGGAGTATGTATAAAATGCTGAAGACACTTTTTTATTGTCAACAAAAGATGTCACTTTTTCAAGCAAATCTCCTCTCAAAAATCAAATCTAATGAAAGAAAATGAATAGTATTTAAATTGAATAGGATTTTCTATTACATAAAAATAATTGATGATAGTAACAATATTAAAACTAAAAAGTGTTATTCAATGCATTTTTAGATGTAAAACAATATAATTGTGCAGTAATTTATTCTTCACACATTTTCGTAGACACATTATTCATTTTTGATTGTCAATCAGTAAACAAAATATTAAAATATTAAATATTAATTGATATTTTTGTAATAGTCTTTTCAATTTTATTTCAATGGTTTTTTATTTCAGTATAAGTAAATTTTTTAACTTCAAAGAATATACGTGTTTATATTTACATTAGTCAGTTCTTTAGTTTTAATTCAATTTTTTTAGATTTCAATGATTTTCTGAGAAATTAATAAAAACAATAATAATTCAAAAAATCATAAATCTTATGATTAAATATTATAAGCTGAGAATTCTTAAAGTCTGTAAAACTTAAATTCTTATCCAAATACTTATATCATATTCAGGTAAAAAGATAAAATAAAAAATAAATTAGAAACATTTATATTAAAACTTAGGCAAGTTGTAACTTATGAAAAAGTGTTCGGTTTTCATTGACAAACCAAACATTTAAAATATAAATGCTGCAAAAACTATATTTCATTTGTCAAATGCTCACGTCTAGATTCATCTGTTAAGCACACCTACATGCTCCAAAATTTCTACTAATAAGAATTGCAAGAGTTATAAATAACTTTAAAAATATTAAAACTACCCCAGAAGACATTTAGCATTTTAATTTTTGATATAACATGGAAAACACATAAAAGTGCATTGATTAGAGAATTATATTTAAAAGAATTCAAAAGAAAAAAGTGATTATGTGATTTTCAGTGTTATGATGTGCAAGTTGATTCAATACTTGTTTGTTATTTTCAAATAAATAAATTATTTTAGAGTAATATATTTTTGCCAAAATATGTCACAAAATAATTGCTCAGATCAAATAATTCTTTCATTCATGCTTTATTTGAAAGTTACTAAGTTAATAAGTTAAATATTTTAGATTTTTTAAATATTGCCTTATTAAAATATAAAGACATACTTTTCTTGATGCTTCAAAGAAGTAATATTAAAAGAACAGTTTCAGATTATAACAGATGGAGAAGGAGCTTTACCTAAAACAAGTTAAATGAAAATAGCTTGGACATTATTTGCTATTTTCAGATCTCTCAAACTTCATTTTTAATGATTAGAAGACTTCAGATATTTTTGCAAATTACAGAGATAGATGATGTTCATATTATAATCAAGACGATACATTCTTTTATGTTTGATTGTTAATGCACAAACGCTGCTTCTTATTTGATTATATCGTGAATTTTATGCAGCAGTAAGTAAATTCATCTATTTTATTCAGTACAATGGTTTGTAATTTTTATCTAATTTCTTATACAGCTTGTATAGGGAAAATATTGTTACACGACTTCATGATACACTTTAAACAATATAAATAGTGGTCTACATTGTCTATGTTGAAAAGCAACTATTGTGATAAAAAATAAGCAAACAATTTCGTAGATAAATACACACATTCTTCAATATGAAATCAACAGTTTGATATTTTCAGATTTACTATTAAATGTTTGCATATTATAACCTAAGATTAAGCAATAATATAATCAGCATTTGTTAAGTTTGGATCGTATGATAATTTACAATAAGGTCATATAAGAATATATTATTTGTACATTTAATGGTAAATTCATAGGTGAAATTTCCACCAATTCCAAGAAATTGAAACTATCAATGTAGGTGTGATTGCACATGAAATTTTAAGGAAAAAAATCTTACGTAAATTATAATTCATTTTGTAAAATTAAAGTTAAACATTATTTGAATTTTATCAAGCAAATGATTTAAATTTATTTTTCGAAAATTTACAGCAATCAAATATTTTCAAACCACCCTCTCCAGCTAATTAAATTACAAAAAAATTGTAGGAAAAGTTCAATTACGGTTTAATTGACAACATAAAGCTGCTTAATTAGTTGCACATGTCAAAATCCAGAAATGAAGAAATTAATAATTTTATTTCTTAGATTTTAATTAATAGCTTTTTGGAAATTCATTATAATTCGATCGAAAGACTTTTTCGCAGTTATGCTTTTGCATAATATATTCTTTAAAGAGTGCCAAATACGTTAAAAAATCATAGGAAGCATAAATAATGCATGTGCCTTATAAATAATGATTGGATTCTTTGAAATTTCCCAAATAAATAAATGAAGAAAAGAAATTTGTTTCCAATAATAATCCAAACATTTTTTCAAGAGCAAATCCTTTTGAGAACCGAATCCCTTGTACAGTATTCTTCGGTCAGCATCAAAAAATATCGAGACTTTGTCTTTTCAGGTGTCAGAAGGATAATTGGTTGCTTCTGCCTACGGTTGCTATGGTGACGAGAACTTAATTTCATTACTTGGTAGCATCAGAGGAGAGAAAAATTTACATCTCAAATCAAATTAGTCCATACAATGCGCAAGGGTACAGTATTTCCTTTGGGTACGTTCTCCTTTAATTATGTTTCATACAAGAGAGAAGATTGAAAAACGGTGAAAGAAAAAAGTATAAAATAAAACGTAGCTCTTTAGAAGAAAAAAAATAAGCTTTTATTTTGTTTGTAAATATTGACTGTTTCGCAGCATTAGGCTACTACATTTTAATTTGATCTCTAAAATAACTACATCCGAAGGCGATGTGCACCTAAGAGAATTCTAAAGCTATAGTGAAAAAATGATCTCGAGGTATATTGAGAGAAAATTATAATTATTGCTAACTTTATGATTTAAAATTTTGTTAGAAATTTATCTGTAAAAAAGCATGAGTTAATGCACACTAATTGGCTAAATTTTCATCAGTCTAAAAATCTATCTATCTATCAATCTATCTATCTATCTATCTATCTATCTATCTATCTATCTATCTATCTATCTATCTATATATATATATATATATATATATATATATATATATATATATATATATATATATATATTTATTTATTTATAAATATATATATATATATATATATATATATATATATATATATATATATATATATATATATATATATATATATATATATATATATATATATATATATATATATATATATATATATATATATTTATTTATAAATATATATATATATATATATATATATATATATATATATATATATATATGCATACATACATATATATATATATATATATATATATATATATATATATATATATATATATATATATATATAATTTTACCAAATGATAGTGTTGAATTGCAATGTTCAGCAATACTAAATAAAATTTTTTCACGCATCAACGAAGTATTCCCCATTAACCCACTAAGGGAAGTTTGCTTTAATGTTGTTTTGAACTAATGTTTCACCACTATACAAAATATTAATTTAATTTACTGTATAATAAGTGCATTTTAATGTAACATTAATTAAAAATAAATTATTTTTTTGTTTTATGTTGCTCCATGAATAAGCGTTAGGCACACAAAATGATAAATCCATTTTTAGTGGAAAAAATGGTGTTAATAAGCTGCGTAAATTATTGTGAAACGAATGACGTCAACTGACAACAATTCCTAAAAATAAATTATAAATTTATCGTTAATAAATCTGTTTTCACATTTAGAAGAGTAATAAAAACAATAATAAAAAGTTCTTTGATTTAATTGCACTGCTTTATATTTTAAAATCTCGTTTTCTAAATTTTAAAAAGTTTTAATGAGTAAAGTTTGGAAAACATCATTTTTCAATAAAAAAAACAATTAGGAAGCAAAATATTTAAATATGAGGATAATATAAAAACTTTTTTATTCCTTAGCTTATTAAAATGAATAAAAAATAGTAACATCGTTTGTGTTTCTAAGGTATGTAAGTAAATGGAACCATTCACCTGATGTTTGGTGCTTCATTTATACTCATTAGGTATTTAGTATTTTCTAAAAATAAGATTCAAGGTAAGGAGAAATGCTCGGCTTTCAAAATTAAGAACTTTTTTCTCATTATTAGGTTTATTTAACTTATGACTTACGGAGCAATCATTTTTATTAAAAAAAGGGCAGTAAAATAATGCAATGGAAATTTCCTTCATTTCAAATTGAATATCTTACTGTTTGTAAACTTTTTAGTGACATTAATTTAAAGTATCATATAAAAACCCAGATTTTCAAAATATGTATAAATGACTTATTTAAAGTTTTAACGATGTAAATATTATTAAAAGTATTTCAGATTTTACATTTATAGTTGCGAATGTTACGTTCTTAAATTTATTGTTGTAAATTCTTTAGTAAAAAAGCTGTTTATTATTTTATTTTTCATTCAGTTAATATATTGTGAATACATGCATAACTTAAAATAAGTTATCATTTTAAGTAAATAAATGTCAAATTTAAGTAAAATTCAAAGCTGATGTTCAGTAAAGGTTTGAAAATAAAAATTATTATTTGTAATAAACAGATATTAATTTGAAAGTAATGACAAAAAATTGAAGGAAAGATGAAGAAGATATGAAAATTTTAAATAAAATTGGAGCATTTGATGAATAGGTTTCTCATTCATTTAAAATAGCAATAATTCTTGCATGACATAAAATGCCTTAAATGAATCCTTTTTTTAAAAGTTATCAATCAAAATTGTTTTGAATTGATATAATTATTTTTGTCAAACAATGTATAATATCTCAGTGTCAAATATTAATAATTATGTAGCAATAAATTTGTTTATTAATTTTAAACATATTAAAAAAAGCTCAATCACATTGAAAAATACTTTTAAATAAATAGAAAATTTTAATCTAAAATTTAATAGTTAAATGACTATTCACCTTTTGCGTAACATAATTTAAAACTATTTCAAAATTGTTTTCCAAAATTTAAGTTATGTTCAGTTGAGTTTTTTATTTTTTATTTTAAAGCAGTGAAACTCTTTAAATATTGATAAAATGTTAAAATTTAAAAAAAAAAAAATTAATGACTAAATAAAATTAGAGTTAAAACCTTACTTATATAAAATATATTTAAACATATTAATAGGTTTCTTTCATAAGCGTGACTACTAGAGCTTCAGCTTCTATTAGAAGATGTATTAAATTAGATGAAATTATGAAAATAGATTTAACTCCTTCTGCAAAAAAAAGCACTTGCTATCAACAAATTGTTTAATTTTCTATAATACAAAATAATTATATGCCATTTTTTTGTATTACACCTATGTTTAAGATTTTGACTTTAAGAAACATTATCTAAATTAGTCTTAACAGATTTATACAGCTTTTTAATGTGAAGTATTTAAATACTTTTTACACTTAAAATGACTATCTAACTTAATTGAAAAAATCTTCCGATGTTTGTTCCTTAAGACTAACATAAAGATTAAGTACTGCCATATTATTTTACAAAAGCTGTAACATACATCATTGAAAAAATGTGACACTTAAATATGACATAATTACAAACACTTTTCGACACCTGAGTGAATACACATTTCTGAAATCAATAAAAACCAAAAGAAAGCCCTGTGGCATAAAAAGTTTATATTTATTTATATATTATTATCTTGCTTTTCCTATAGAACACAAAAGTAAATAAATCATGGAAGGTATGCGACAGTTTGACTTATCGCAGTGACATATGAGTCTTGCTGCTACGATAAAAGCTTTAACCGCAGCCCATGTTCTGCAGTCAGGGGAAAAAACATATAAGGAAAATGACGAGCAGAGAGCGAAAATGATGAACTGTTCCACTGCATATTCTTTCTCTCCTGCATAAGGTAATTTAAAACATTTTACTTTCAACCGCTAGCCGTTGATTTATAGAAGTCGCTTTTAAAGCATGTGTGTTGTCCCTGCTTTCTTTTTAGTACTTTTTCGGCGTTATTTTTAAATCGCTCAGGGAATTGAGCAGTTTAGAGAAAGGGATTTTTCCGCCGTAGGATGGGGAAAAGTGAAATGTCCTTCACTGTGGGAGGGACTGGAAGGGGAATTGATGGAAATTTGAGGCAACTTCGGGCGTAATGGCTCGGAGAACATTGCAAGGAAAGGTGGAAATAATGACCAGGATGGATCGAAGTGGATGTGGTCAGTTGTGTGGGAGTGCCATTCGACTCCCTCGATGGGTAATTTACCTGTGGTAGCTTTTCTTTCAATGGATGAATAAATATATAGCTCAACATAAATAACGGAATGACCATTTACCAAAACTGTTTTATTTTCAATGATATTATTATTTTTGTGTTTAGTGCTGAAGAAATCATATTTATAGCAAATATGCATAGAAAAGAGCTGAAGTTTCTTTTTTCAACGAACATAGTATTTTATAATAATTAATATCTAACACAAAAGTTGTGCAAATTTATATTTTACCTAATTTTTATGAACTTTGTAAAACAAAATTTCTATAATATATAGAATTCAATAATTGTGAAGTGATGTGAATTAATAAATAATTTTGAATTCACCATTTCTATTAATTAATATCTTTCCATATGTAAAATATATACAATCAAAACTCACTATACCAAAATTTAAATGCAACGTCAAAAATTACTGAAATATGAAACAGAATAAAAAAGTGATGCAAAACTAAATATCACAATTCCAACATGATTAAAATGTTGTAATATCAACGTCAAAGTTTTCATATTATAAATTATTATGAACAAAAGTAGAATGTTTGATCACTAACAATTTATTCCTTTTGGGAAAAAAATCAGCAAAACAATCACTAACTATTTGATTTTAGTAAAAGTGCAATTGTATAATTTACTATACACTTTATAATTTTTAAGTGACATTCCAATTTAATTAAAATTTATTATAAATGAAACACTTATTACTTTTATTTCATTAAGATTATTCGATACATGTTACAAAATTGGATAATAAGCTACCAATATTTTCTTTTTAACAACATTTTCATGTTACTTAAGTGAGAATTTGATTAATTCTAGAAAAATAAAGAATGGTTTTATCCTTTCAAACATGAACAAAAATGGAATTTAATTAGAGTTGTAGTATTCCTTTCGTACATAAAAATTTATCAGTATTTAAAATTTTTTTTCGTTTTATATTTTAATACTTTACGCTTGTTAAAAATAGAGATATCAATTCAATGTACGTATGAATTAATAAAAACCTCCTTATTAAAGTTTGGTAACTTTAGTATAAAATTAATTGGATGGTTGCAGTAAATTATAAAGTGCATCACATTTATAATAAAGGCTGAATAATTATCATTGAAATTCATTTATATTTAGAATTCATCTTCAAGCTAAGTAATTATATTAGAGTTAAAGAAAAAACATCTATAAATTAATGTACTAAGATTTTTCTGTTTAATGTAAATAATATAAAGTTTAAAATTTTAATGTAAAATGCTCAATTTGTCATTCTATCTGTTTTAAAGAAATCAGATTTAATTAGAATTTCAAATTCGAAAATATTAATAAAATTAATATATATATATATATATATATATATATATATATATATATATATATATATATATATATATATATATATATATATATATATATATATATATATATATATATATATATATATATATATATATATATATATATATATATATATATATATATATATATATATATATATATATATATATATATATATATATATATATATATATATATATATATATATATATATATATATATATATATATATATATATATATATATATATATATAATGTCTTTATGACATATTTTACTAAATTAAGTTTTTCTTCTTAATAATAGAGGCTATTTTTATTATAAAGTTCAAAAATACAGATTCTAAATATAATTTATAGTTTTCTTTTAAATTTTAGAGTTCCGATTTTCTGAAATATTAATTTAACTGACGACATAAATAATAAAAAAGTTATTTAAAATACTAATGTTTTAATTTTTTGATTGATTTAGATGTAACAATATATAATTATAATATTGAATTAGATTATGTTTTTTAAATATTTTCTATGCGTCTCTCCCAATTCATAGAGAGCAGTACATGCTACCTTTATCAGGTAATGATATTTTTCCAACAGTTTATTATTATTTCATAGAAAACATTTAAAAATAATAATGGGAAGTTTATTTGACTTGTGAATAAATATTTTAATAATGACCGCACAACGAATATAAGATATATAATTAATAATCCAAGTATTTTGTTAAAAGTATAGGGTGTGTCCTCCTGTTAGATATTTTATAACCACATTTTCGAATAAAGACATGGAATAAAAACAGTATTACAGGATTATTAATTTTTTCCATTACAATGGATTTTATATAGCTAAAATTTATACACCATTTAAATACTTATAAATAATCTGTCGCTCGTAATTACAATTATATAACATTTAAAATGTAAAAATCTAAATAAATGAAAAATAAGAAAAAATGATATCATTATGAAATTTTTTAAACATTATTAAAACTAACTAATAACTAACTTGCTATTTTAAATAAGATATTTGGTAACATTTTTTAATATTGATTACTTATTTATTTATGTTTAAAAAAATTACAAAATCCATATTTTTATTTTCTTAGATAAAATAACAATAAATTGGAGTAAATATTTATTCAATCAAGAAAGGATTTCTGTTTATTCTTGCAGATAAAATTATTTATTTTGTTTATTAGAAGTTCCTTTAATGCTGCATTTTAATGTGTATTTAAATAAAATAAGGATAATTTTTAAATATTAAAAATCTTCATATACATATTTATAAGGATTAAAGTTATTTTTTCCTCATTAAAATCTGAAAATTCTTGGAATATTTATACATTCATTAATTTTGACTCACTTATAATTTCATTTGTACTTAAAATTTTCGTAATAAAGTTTAAAAAATTCCTTTTCCTACTAGATATACTTTCTTTTCTTCTAAATTCAAGAGTTTTGGTTGCTTAATTGGCTCAGAATTGCATTTAATCACTCTATAAACTGAAAGTATGGATGAAATCAAAAATTTCAGCTCAGAAGATTATAGCTTTTGCAATAATGAAAATATATTTTGTCATCATTATTTTTTATTATCTTATCATTATTTTGCTGAACTATTTTAAAATAAAATAGCTTAGTAGCAATGCTCATGATGTGTGATATGCATTGAGTGCATTGACAGTGGGATGCATTCTTTCTCAATCTGAAATTAATTTTCAAATTAACAATATAGTGTGTACACTTATTAAATTTTAGAAGTTTTAAAAATCTAATTTATTTACAAAATCTGATATTAAATTTTAAAAAAAATTATGCACATTTTATTCATTTATTTACAAATTCGGTAGAAACAAATAAATACTTGTATATGCAAGAATATTTTATGCTCAGAAAGTTTTATCAATTTAAATTCATAATCCTCCCCTAAATAACAATTAGAACAATTATTGCCATTAATTTGAATCAAATCGTGTTGACCAATCATAAAGCTAGGCAATTAAAGTGCATTTTATTGACCAAAATTTTAAAATTCCAGGAAAACAGCAATTAAGGCTAATTCAATTCGAAAAGCAGTTCAGGGAATATACAATCTCAAAGGTCTTCAGCTTAAAGTGATTCGAGTACTCTTTCCGACGGCCGACAAATCGAAGAAAATGAATCCTTTGCCACACACATTTATCATTAAATTGCCCTAATCCACCATTTCAATCACTCTAGCACGATGAGATAATAAGTAGTAATGCTTCGATGCCTGCTAATTCCACTAAGTAGTGCTTCCAGAATTGGAAAAGGTTGGTCCTGATTGCTGGCGATTTTGGATAATGGCTTCATTAAAGAACCCGAAGAGCCTTAACTTTCTCTTTTGTATTCCCTTCCCTGGCAGAGCTCTTCTGCAGAAGTGGAGCTAAAGCAACGTCCCTGGCGAAAAAATACAACATAATCTTGAAGCAGCTCGGTAGAAATTTGATTAGTTATAGTAAAGCGGTTTAGGGAAAAGAATATTTACGAAAGCGGCAAAGGGAATTTCAGTGAAAAGTTTACTTTTCATGGAAGTCTCGTGAAGGTTATTTTATATGCAAGCCCTTTCACATCGCGAAAGCCCAACCATAAATTTAATTAATTTCCATGGGATATTACAGTGATTTTTTTTGTCTACTGCAGTAAAATATTACTTGGCAAATGTTTACAAGCGCATATGCTATGTTAGTCCCTTACATAATCTTGACTGAATTACTGTATTATTATTAAACAATGTATCTTAACGAAGTTCTTATTGAAAGTAATCCAATGTCCTTGTGGAAATATTTAAAAGTAAGAATATTTTAAAAAACAATTTTTCAGTATTTGCATAAGAGTTCTTAAAGCAAATTCGTATTAATACCATTCTTTTTGTGCAATATCAAATAAATGAAAAATATATTATATTAAATTGAAAAAAAACTATCACTTATAATTATTGCTTTGGAATCAGTATTTTATGCAAATGAAAATTAAAAATGGAAAAAAATATATTTTACTATTAAATGACAATTCCTAGGAAGTAAATGTATAATATTTTCTTAGGGATAATACTTGCTCAAAATAATCTTTAATCTCTATATTCTTTTAATAATGTTTTAAAATATTAAATTATTTATCCTTAATAGATGTTTACAGTTATTTTGAAATTAATTTCCTTTTTTAGCATAGATAAATAATAGAACTTCCATACATTCTGTTTAATTATCCCTGAATTCCCTGTACTTTATTTCAAAGTATTTTGTATCGAATATGCATGAAGACTTCATTTTAAAAACCTTTTTATTTCAAATTTTAGCAAGGCTAAATGTTACAACACTATTTTTTATTATTAATAATTGAAGGAAAACATTTTTTACCTACAGTTATACTTATAAACCTATAAAAACTAATGATTCATTGTTTTATAGTAGCAACTACATATCAAATAAATATAATAAGGAAAAAATAATAAATTGCATCAAAATGCATACTTTTTAATGTGAAGTGAATTTATTTATTTAATTATCATTTCTCTGTAATAAAATGAAAACTAGTGATAAATATTTTTAAGTATGTTATGATACGTATATTCTATAACACTGCATAGCAATTGAGCAATCACCACATTTTAATTTTCGTGATAATGTTTCATAGATAGTGCTAGTTTCCCCGTGTTGCAAGAAAAAATACTCAAAAGAACTCACTAGCATGCTCTAAAATAAATACATGTGTGTATAGAAATCAGAAGTCCAGCATTTATCTTCTATTCAACAGTTAGTAGGATCAAATTTGGGCAATTTCCTTCACAAGAGAGACGTTTCATTACTAGTCCTTTTATAACTATGCTGCATTTAAACATTCAAAGCATAAAATAAATTATTAGATTTTAAAGTAATATAAAATAATTCTCTAGTTAGTATGCATTTTTTATTGAAAAAAATGGTTTGTTGTTTAACAATATTTAGAAAAGTTGAATTTTTAAAATGCCAAAATCTTTTCTCAACCCAAAATTAAAGAAATGATTTTTATTAGCAGAAAATCTTGTAGATTTTATGAAACATTCTAAAATCCAACAAATAGTTACGAATAAAAATTTAAGTTTCTATAACTGTCAAACTTATTTTAAATAATACATTTTTTTAAAAACATTTATCAATGTAATTGTTTATTATGTATAATATTCCGTAAATATACGGATTTTATTACACCAGTTTTATCATTTATCAATTCGACCATGTAAATTTGAAAGTAAGGGATATTAAATGTATATAAAATAGTTTTGATGTAATTAGAGCGTTTTAGTTTTACTATGGTCTAATAATAGAACTATTATCATGTGTGTAAAAGGTCACAAACTTGATCCGAGAAACTTTTGCAAGAGAGTAAAGTATGTTGCACAGCTGTTATGATAGCTATTTGGTTATTGCAGTATTCATCCCATGCTATAAGTACATATCAACAATAACTTTAAAAAGTTCTTCCTGAAAGAGATAACAGGTAATGCATGTAAAACTTCTACAGCAGCCATTGAATAGTATGTTAAAACAATGAAATTTTGAATTACAGATTTTTGAATTATAAAATATGAAATTTCACAAAATTTGTTAAATACTGCATAGTAATTAAAAAAAATAAAAATCCTTTAAATGAATTCGAACGCATTTAAAGGATTTTTATTTTTTTAATTAATCGCAAAATTAAATTTGAATTCCAACAAAATGTAAATAATATCATTAAATTAATTCCACTTCAAGTCAACAAAAAGTATAATATAAAATTAAGAACGTTGTCGAATCGCGCAAAATATTGATATTTAATTTTTAAAAAAAGAGATAAATGATTATTTTTAACTTTTCGTAGAAATTAAATTTGATAAATTTTTGTTATTAATTGAATATTTTTAGAAGTTTTCCAACGGAAATATTTAACAAATGCGTTGCTTTTAATATTCTTGTATTTTTTAAAGAAAACTTGAGTCATATGTTAAATTAAAAAAATAAAATTAAAAGATAAATGTAATGAGCCTTTTCAGTTTCTGAATTAAAAAAAATTATAAAACATAATAAATGCACAAAATTTTAAATTAAATCTTTCAGTTTGATCAGTTACTAAATTTAAAATTATGTTAATATTATTAATATAAAAAATATACAGAAACTCTACTTATGCGATGCATTTAATTAGAATAATGCTTAAGAAGCTTAGAATAAAACAGATCAGATCGAATAGAGTTTAGCTAATTAATTGCTTTACTAAATTCTTTTAAAATAGAAACATGAATACAATTTATTAGAACTTCCGTTAAAATTTATCTTTCTATAAATAAATATGAAGTTACAATTCAAAATGAACGATGTTTGTTTCTTAAGTGGTATATAGCTCTTAAAATATATAGGATATTTAATCGAAAGGCACAAACTTCTGTTTTGTTCACATTGGAAGTTTTCATGCAAAAGGACAAAAACAGTTATCGGACTAAAATGTCGTCCACTTTTACTTAAAGCTCCAAAGTTAGAGCTTCGTGTCAAGTGAAATTACGTTGCCACCATTTCAACTGCCTTAACTTTCTTACCGCTCAACAGAGAAAATTTAATCATCAGTTTCCACAAAAGGAGCCGAAAATGACGGTGGGCAGACGTAATATCTCCTCCCACCCTGTTTACCACCGCTCCACCTAGGAGTTTTCCTTCAACACAAAAGCAATTTGTTGTTTGAAATAAATGAAAAGCAAATTATTCTCTCTTTAACCCTCCGAAATTCCCAAAAGGGTTATGAAAAGCCTTTTCATATTCAAACCTAAAAAGTGAAAACTCTGCTGCCGTTGATAGTTTTCCCACTTTTTCTTTGATAGCGAAGGAAAAATATAATAAAGGATAATAATAATAGATTTTCAATAAGCATTCAAATCATCTTTTTACGAGGTTTTGGCTCTCCTAATGAGCACAACTAGAGGGAAAAGTGTCTGTGTCGCTCGCGTCGTCGGAACTTGAATGGCTCGGCGTCAGCATCGGGCTTCGTCTTTTATGGAATATATTTTGTTCTGTTAGGCTCAATAACAATGATAAAATAGCAGAAAATGTTGTTTTGCAGCTTCGTATGATTAAATCTGCAGACATTTGTGTAGCGATATAAAAATATGATCTTTTATGCTTTTGCGAAACATAATTAGGTATTACATATGATTTTAATGTACCTTGGCAAGCGTTAAATTATTGAAACAGTTTATTGCATTTCATTAACTAACTCTGCGAAAAACATGTCGAGTTTAAAAACTCAGTATAATGCTGAAAAGTTTGAATTATGCATTGATTACATGGAGGAAATTACACATTGGTGGTCATTTGAAATAATTTCATAAAGTTCAGCACACACACACACAAACACACACACACACACACACACACACACACACACACACACACACACACACACACACACACACACACACACACACACATATATATATATATATATACATTATACACACATATATATATATATATATATATATATATATATATATATATATATATATATATATATATATATATATATATATATATATATATATATATATATATATATATATATATATATATATATATATATATATATATATATATACATATATATATATATATATATATATATATATATATATATATATATATATATATATATATATATATATATATATATATATATATATATATATATATATATATATATATATATATATATATATATATATATATATATATATATATATATATATATATATATATATATATATATATATATATATATATATATATATATATATATATATATATATATATATAAATAACAGCATTTAAATGTTTTTGTGGAGCAAGAAAAGTGTAAAGAAAATTTTAGAATGCTATGATACTTGAATGCAACGATACTTGAATTTATTTTTTTAAATGCGGTATCTATATATGATTTATCAAAGATTAAAGAAATACTAAGAAAGTAGATTCGTTTTTAGTGTATCTTGATATTTCTTAAAATTTGGAATGGAAGCTTCAAGATATACAGAACAAGTTACTGACATATGAGAGAAAAGGACCCTTAGAGTATATACAAATGTATAACATTAAGTTCAATTGAATATACAATTGAGTACAATTGTATAATTAAAAATATAATTGAATAATAGAAGTAATTATGCAATGTAATTGATTATAAATTATTAAAATACATATTTCCTAATCTAATTTTTTATAAAAAATATAAATTGTAATTTATAAAAATGATAAATTTTAACTAAGAAAACTTTTTTATTAAAAAACATAAAATGAAGAGCTTCTTTGTTTGTAATATTATCTTTTACCGGAATATGACTTCGAATAAGACTTTATATTTACAGTTAATAAAATTTAAAAACTGTGTTATAAAAAAAATCTTTTTTTAAAAAATTTAAACCCTACTTTATTAAAATTAATAAGAAAATTGCTAAAAAAATTTGAAATTGAAGTGCGATTCAAGATTTTAATGTTAGTTAAGTTTATTAATTTTCATTTAATTTAGAAATAAAAAATAGTTTAGCATTTAATGAAAAATATTACTTTATATTATGTATTACTAAAAATAAATTCATAATGTATTGATAGTTAAAAATGTTTAATTCCCCTAAATTTCACATATTATGATTCTGAATACTGAAAGCATTTACTTAATTAAAAGTTCCAAAACCATCCAATAGCAATGAATTCCTTTTATGTTTTATCAATATTAAAAATTGCTTAAGTGTAATTTATGAAATATTTTTGAAGTACTTAATGTTACTAAACTTATATGAAAAATTTTATTTCATTAGATTTCATAACAGCGATAAACAGTTGTTCAAATTAGTCACATAAAATAAGTATTCTTTGTACATAAAATTAAATATGAGGTTTTACATTGACAGACATGGGAAAAAAGGCATTAAACATAATCTGAAATGCAAGATTTCAAAAAAAATTGCTATTTGCTTCAAAATTTAATTGACATGAGGTAATTACATTTTTAATGTCACAGTCAGAACTGCTGACACTTTTTAAAAAACCTTTTCTTGACATAGACATCTATGAAAGGATGAACCAAAATTAACATGTTCGGTCTGTTGTCTTTTGCATTAGTGACAGGTTTAGCCATGCCTAATGACCTGAGATGTCAGTTGTTTGTTTTGAAAATACATTAAAAGCGGGTGGTTTCAGCGTCGTGCTTGAAAAATTAGAGCATTAAACGCAATTAAAATGAAAGCTAAATGGGGATACTATAACATGAATGCGCTTGGTTGGTATCGAAAATCTGTCAATGATAAATCGATACATGGACATTTGGCACAACTCCAAGAGGAGTATTTTTCTAAAACAACCAAAACGATAGTTTTTCTATTCCTGATTCTATTTTTACATTTCTCCATCCCGTTATCTTGTTGTCCACCCTATAGTGAAAAAAACATTATTTTTCTTTCAACAAAAAACATCTGTGGAAAGAAACAAAAGAAAAGTAAGAACTAATTTCCATTTGTAAAATCCTTGTTTATGTTTCAATGAATATATATTTCAGTCTGGAATTAAGTGTTTTAAAATCATTTATATGAAGACAAGCGAAGAAAGTTTATTTAAAAAGCAGTTTTCATGAATGATAAAATTTTGTATGCTATTATACTTCATCAGTTCTTATAAATTTAATACACTTTAAAATTAAGAACTAAATTTTTTTTACAAAAAAGTGCCAAAAAATAAATGTTCTTAAAGTAATCTGATCTAAAATATTACTTTCATTTATATGAATATATTCAAACGAATATTCTATAATAATACTAAAATTTTGAATCACACTATATGAATATATATTTTACTTTAAATATTTAAAAAAATAAAATTAGCTGCTAATTTGTTACAATTAGTTAAGCCAAAGTTTACACAATTATAGTAATAAAAGAAATAAAATGAATAAATAAAGTAAAGAATTCATGTATTAATATATATTCAGAAAAATTATTCGGAAAATATTCGGAAAATGATTAAAATTGCTTGATTTAATGATAAAAATAAACAGCTTGATAAACAAAAATATAGTTTTTTCCACGAAATATTTTTTTTAAATGATTTTACTTAACAAAATTTTTGTTTCGAGTTTAAAATAAGAATAATCTTTAAATATTTTTAATTAATTTATGTATGTAAGTGTGTGTGTTTGTGTATAAAATTGCTTTTGCTTTTTAATATCATATAAATTGCTGAATTTATGATAAGAAAATAATTAAAAATATCAAAAAGTATTGAAATGTAATTTATAGTTTTTCATGATAATCAGTTATATAATTCAATTGTAATTTTATAATTCATATATATTATTCAATAATAAACCTAATACATTTTAAAACTTTGTTTTAAAATGTATTTGACTGCATTATTTGATTTGCAATATTATTGCAAAAATTATTTGATTTGCAATATTGCATATAATATGCAATATTGTATATAGAATTGCATATTATATGTATATACATTTTAGGTTTGTTATGTTGTTACTTTGTTTTAATGAAGATGTCGTCTAGCGATGAAACTCAATTTTCAGAGGGTGTCAGAGAAAGATATTCTAAAATACTCCACAATATCATATAGATAACAAAAGGAAAATACCATACAATTTCATCATTAAAATAAAAAATTCTTATTTTGATATTAGAGTTCACATTTATATTCATTGTTTCTTTTTCCACGAAAAATATTTTTTCTAAGCAATGAATATTTTTCATGGTTCAATTCGATTTTTATGCATATAACATTGAATTTTTTTCATGTATTTTTCAAAGACTGCACGATACTCAAAAATAAACTAGTTAATGGATACATGCATTTGTGAGGCACTTACTTTAGTTTATAAAATATAATTTTGATATCAATAGTAATATCTTTAAAATACTTATAATAAATAGAAAGCTTAAATAATTTTGCAATAACCTTTAAATTATTAGTTTATTGAATAATATTAAATTACATATAATTGAGGGTTTGTTAGGTCATTCTTAAAATAAAAAACAAATTGAATGAAACGTTATTTTACTCGATCTTTATTCCGTTATTTTCTTATATTTTTAACAAAATTTGTTATTAAATTAAACACAGTAAAAATGACGAATTTCAAAATGAAAGGTTCTAATTTTTGTATCATTTAAATGATATGAGGAAAAGTAAATATATAATGCAACTCTATCTAAAATTTGCGTAAATGGTAGATTAAAAATAACTCTACTTTATATTTAGAGTTTAATTAATTGGTAAATATAATAAAAACCTGATTTATCAATTCTTATTTATTTGTGTTTTGGAAAATAGTAACATTCCCAGAAAAAACTCAATTAAAGAAATTTGAAAAATAACTTTTTAAAACATATATATTAATATGTTTTATTAAATAAAATATTTGTTAGAGGTTAATGAAAACGACGAAGACCATTAAAGATCGATCAATTTCTTTATTCATTACTAAATAACTGGCCATATATAAATAAAAAATATTCATTATCAGATATAAAACTTTATATTAAAAATTTTATTAAAAACTTAACAATTAAAAGCTTAACATATTAAAAGCTTAACAATTTCATCATTTAGCTCAAAATTGACAAAAATTAAAGTCTTTTAATTTTTTAATTAATATTTAGTTAATGGCGTATTAAAAATAGTAATAACGTATTGCATTTCTTCTAACTGTGGATGATCTTGGCTATAAGAAAACAAAACGAAATGATTAAATTAAAATACGAGTCGATATTTATTATATGTGCCATCAATTTGGTTAATTTGAATAAAACAAATATTTAAGCGAACTTTGCTTCAGCAGCGAAGAATGGACTAGAAAAAATGTAAGCGTGACATTTCCTGTCTCACCGCAGCTATAAATGATATATTAAAGTAATTCACCTATTTAGTTTGATAAACACTATTATTCATTGATATTCAATTTTGATAATTATTATCTAAAAACAAGGTTTAAATTAGGTATCACTAAACATATTAACATTAAATTTCATCATAAATATATATATTTTACAATCATAAAATTATGAGAGTTAAAATGTAATTATAAGCTAATTATTCTGCATCAAAATTTGTCATGCTAAACATCAAAACTTGCTCTTAGAAATATGACTAAAAATTCTAAAAATGATCAATTTCTTTTTCAGATATTTTATTATATATCACAAATTTTTATTCGCATTAAATTTTACAATATTTTCAAATTCATTTAGTTAAATAGGAACTTTTAAATATTTTTAAAAAAGCAATTCTATAAAGAAACAAGATTCGTAAGGAAAACGATTTCGTATATATATATGACCACCGAAAAGTATATAAAATTTAAAAAAAAATATTCCACATAAATCAAATTTTATAAAATTAGAATCAATTTTTGTGGAGAATGATGAAAAGTGTGGAAGCAATCTCTGGTTTCTTATAATAAATAAACACTTTCTAACTGAATTTTTGTCTCTTTAATTATGCATTTATTTTGTAATATAAATTTGCAGATTCGCTTAAAACCGTTGTTTATTTTGATATATATATAATCATCATACACACTGATATGATGATTATTTTTTATTTAAAAATTTCTATATCTAGTTATATTTTCTATAATATATCATTAAATATTTTGTTTTTAAAACTTATTTGCAAGTAGGAAAATAGCCATTAGTAATTTTTTTCTACCATAATCAATTGAAAATTAGTTTTTTTTAAAAACATAATTTTTGAATAAAATATAAAGGTTTTTAAAACCATCAACAGTATATTATATCGAAGGATAAATCGATGTATATGTGATTCATAAGGATTTCTTGTTTAGCTAATAAATAAATAATGCTTTTATTTATCTTTTATTTCTAATTCTTTATCCTAAGCAAATTAATAAAATAAAATACTTTAAACTGTATACCTTTATCCAATCCATTATATATGATTAATAAGTCATCTTGGTGCACTTAAAATGTTTTGAAGATGTCAATCAGATTCGTTTAACTTTTCTTACGTCAAGAGGTTTCCTTTTTCAATAAAATACCAATATGTGAGTTTCCATAATTTTGTTACTTATAATTGAGTTTTATTAAAAATTTCTTTTTTTTGAAGAATATTAAAAATGTATTTAAATAATATGGTGCATTTAAAATATTGTAATAAATAGTGAATAAATTTTTTAACAAATAATAATTAATTGAGGCAAGAAATTGTTGAAACAGAGGTCAAACGGCTTTCTATTCAGCTGCTAGCTTGGTAATTAATAGGATTTGAGGACTTTTTCCAAGGTACATTTATATATTGTGAAGATGTTCTATGATTTATTAATTTGGTATAAATATTAATGACTATGAATGAAAATTATTAAAAATTATTAATTAAATCAAGAAATACATGTGTTCTTTGTCATATTATATATGTTTTGATTATATATTTGATGAGGCTTATAATTTACCATTAAATTAGAATAAAGTTATTACAAGTAATCATATTCGTTTTTTTTTCCAACGGCAGGCACTAGGGTGATGAACCCTATGCCTTAACAATGCCAGAAACTGCTACTTTTTTGCCCTTACCCAGCGGTCACCTGTGAACCAAGTCATGAAGGCGAAGGTGGGCCGCACTCATATATCATCATAGAAGAAAGGACAGAGAAACACAGAGAGAACAGAGAAAGAAACAACATTCATGTCCGAAACGGGAATCGAACACGGTACCCAAAGCTCAGGAGTCAGGAGCGCTAACTACTCAGCCATCAGTCGGCATTTCATATTCATTTCATTGGTATCATCACAGTAATCATATTCATTGGACTGAACAGTCATGATACTAAATAAAAGAAGCCTAATATAACCAATTAATCTGAAATTTCTAAAAAAAATGTTTTACTCAAGATAATATAACTCACAATGACATAAAAGAGGGTCACAATGACATAAATGGGGAGACATAAAAGAGCAATATGTATACATTTCAATATGATTTTATTACAGTCAATTTTAAAAATATGCTAACTTTAATGAGCTATATGTTGTTTGACCACTTTTTTTTATTTATTTGAACTGTGAATTATTTAGTTTGACCGTGCAACTGAAGTGTTCAGGAAATGGTCAGCCTGTGAAACAGACCTTTACTCTTTCCTCTGTAATGCTAAATTTTAGGTTAATTTTTTAATATGAGAAAAATGTAATTTATTTTCTGAATTTTTCTTAATTGCAACGAATGTTAAATGAAATTATAAAATCATTGATTTCAAGCTCAATTTATTTCTCTCATACTTATAATGAGAATACTGCTATTGCAAATAATTGAGACTTGGACTAGTGTGTATTTCTTACTGCAAGTGTTTTACTTACTAAACTTATAATAAACAACTATAATTAAAATTTTAGCAATTCTTGAATAATTAATAATTTGAATAACACAGAAAAAATGTACATTTAAGCATATTATTTTTCCTGAAATGTCTTAGATTATCTCATATGTGAAATCTCCCAATAAATAAATTGCTAATACTTTTAATTTGTTAAAATGAAAATATTATTGAAATTAGCGTTTGTAAAGTTTTGTGTTTGGTAATAAGATTGGAAACTCAGCTTTTGTGTCTATGTAGGATATCATATCTTTCAGTTTTAAGTCATTCCTAGCATTTTGATTATTTACATAATAAGATTTATTCAACATAAATCTTAAAATTTCTTTTTCACAGGATTTATGCTTTCAGGCTTTCTCGTTTATTCCCATATAAATAAATATAAATTAAAAGTGGGTGAATTTTAAATTTGATGGAATTTAAATTAATTGTGCAAGGGAAATAATAATTGAGTAAGCAATAATTAAGAAAGAATTAAGGGAAAGTGACTCGTATAAGGAATTAAAAATTTTTGATGAGAATTATTTTCAGGTTTTTTTTTATCTCTTTGAAATGTGTTTACTAAAGATATGTTTTTAGTTTTTAATATTGCTTGTAACTTAAGTAATTTTCCCAAATATTTTACATAATTAATAAGACTACTTATAAAATTTTTGCTTTGGGCTTTAATATAAGACAGATTTACAGATCTTTTATTACTAAAGAAAGTATTTTTCTCAACAATATTAAATGATTTTCTAAAAACTTTAAAAATATAACCCTTATCAAAAGACATTAATCAAATATTTGCTGAAAACATAGGGTTTCAAAAGTATTATAGTACTCATATTTATGACAAAAAATATTCTTACAAACAAAAAATATTCTTAAAATATTTCCCTCATAATTTTTTGCCATAATAATCTCCCACTTAGTTTATAAATACGTATCTGTCACAAATAAATATATTAAAATTCTTCTTCATTTCAAATGGTGCCAAAAGTGAAGATTAAAAAATGCATTTTAATATGTACTTTATTTAAAATAACTGATATTTTAGAGATTATTTTTGATTTGCTTTTATAATCTAGTTTGTAAGATTTAAAAGGAGACATTGAATTTAACATTTTTTTAAGAATTATATTTACTTATAATGCACTGAATTTGTTTCTGGAAGTTAAATGTTTTAGAGTAATTTGCATCATTTGCAATTTTCATGTATCAAGATAAATATATTTTATTTACAACATTAGTTCTAAGTGCCTCAAATATATAATGCACATTAAATATTTTGATAGGAAATATTTTTGTATTTTTTTACATTTCTATTTGTTGAAAACCAATTTCATGTAATTGTAATAAAAATCCTTTCGTATGATATCACGTGAAACACAAGAAATCAAGATGATAACACAATTTAATTTCCTGTTGTATCAATAATATATTTAATTATTTTTGATAAACGATGAGAATAAATGTATTTATAGTATCCAGATTAAATCAGTTTTTTAACAGTTTAAGTGGTTTAAATTCTCATGAGTTTACTATATAAGTTCTTTTACTAAATCAAAAAGTTAAATTATTTCTTAATTTTTTTATTTATTTTTAACATAGAACTTGCATTTTCAAAGCATGTAAAAGGCTTCTTCATATAGGGTGTAAAAGAAATGATACAAGAAATTAGGGATTGATTAATGTTAATTCAGTTAAAACATTCTCTTATTTTTAGTTATGTACAAAAATATGAAATGCAGATTTTTAATAAAGTAATAAAAACTAATCAATCTGTATAAATAGGATGACTAAAGTAAACTAAAATGATAATAAAAATAAATGTAGCGTCGAATAAAAAAAATAATATAGAAATGAAACATTTCTTAAAACGTTTTCTTTAAAATGTCAATATATATAGAAATTTTGTCCATGTTTGATGTTTAACTGAATAGAATTAAATAAAATGACGAGAAAAATTAAATATTTCTCTTGAATTTGAAAAATAATGAAATCAATTAAATTTTATATAGGACAACAATACAAACCTTTTGAATATTACATTGGTAATGTTATTTAATTTTACTAATTTTTATCTTCAATGTATTAAGTCTCTTTTGTTTTAATTTAAAATTATTTACCCAGAAAATTTTTACAACAAAATGTACAGGAATACTTTCAATAAATTTCTTTAAAAAATATATTATAATAAAAGATAAATAAAATTTAATTTATTGCCTTCTTCTCCCGAAGAAGAAACTGCTTTATATTTGTTATTTTAATATATATTAGTTTATTCTTCTATAAATATGCTTTGTATAGCAGAATTCGAAAGAATTTCAAGTAATTCTCCAGAATTATTAACGAATCATTTATAAAAAGCAAATTTTATATATTAACTATTTTAAGATAACGATTAATGTCAAAAAAGATTTTTGTCATCATATTTTCAAAAATAAAAAGCATATAAAATTATTTAAAAATAATATTATTATAACGTAACTTTTATTAAATCAAAATTTTTAAATTTTGTCAGCAATCCGACTATATGTTTTCTGTAAGAAAATAAGTGAGTATTTAGTAAGATGAAAAAGTGTTAATATTATTTACATAGCATATTGAGAAAAACTAGAATTGCATTGAACGTCTCAGAAGAATCAATACATTATAAAATTACATTCATTTTAATATTGTTCAGCTTTGCTATATCGAAGATTTTCCACCTACCTTAATATTGTCTCAACCATTTAGACATAGATAGTTAGTAAAATAATTTCCTTTTTTTAAAGTTAACTACGATGTACTAAAAAGAAATATTCAATAAAATTAACAATTATTTTAAGTATAAGAATATCACATTATTGTAACGAAACTAAATCAAAATGAAAACTTTTCAGTGCATTTGAGAGAAACTTAAATATCTTAGAATTAATAAAATAAGTTACTTAACCTCTTTTAATTTCCTTTTACTATGTAGATAATTATCTCACTATTGTGAAAAGGAATATATTAACATGAATGGTTTGAAATGCAAAAATAAGTAAATCTTAAACTTCAATTGCATTCACTGGAAAATTTTTGATTGGCGTATTTTTCAAAAGGCGCTTTTAGTTTTTAAATGAATTTATTTTTAATTTTAATAAGTTATTTAAAGTTTCTACTCATTGTAAAACTTTCTATTTCTCCTAATCATCTAGAAAGATGCAATTCTTTTGTAGGAATGAATTTATAATTTTGAAACTCATTTATTGTTAACGTCATGTTATTTCGGAGCACTTTGTTTTACATATTTTTTTTCAAATAAATTTTTCATATTTTTTATTTTAATCTGTTACTTACTTTTAAGTTAGCATACTTCTAAAAACACTACATTTTAAGTAGAATTTTGAAAAGAATTATGTATTAAACGGATATTTCGGGATTTTTCAGTGAACCGGAAAACTTTTGACTTTGACTTTCTGATCTGTTTAAAGTGTAGTTCAATATTTATTTTGAAGCAATATTTATTTTAAATTAAGAATTAATATTTTCACCAAAAATTTTTCTTTAAATTAGTTTTATATGGATTTACACTATTTTATAAAATAATATTTATTACCTTATTTCTTAATATATAACTTTGCAAAACTTTATCATTAACACTTAGGAGCAATCGTGAACACCACGAAATACATTTATACAGCCTTTAAGTTTACATTAACTTTTATCCTAATGAATATTTATTTTAAATATATTGAAATTTAAGTTATTACCCTCATTGATTAAGTATATAATACGATGAAATATTTTCGTAATTAAATCGGTTACGTACATACATTTGTAGAAGAATATAATTTTTTTTAAAAAATGTGTCTATTTTATTATATCTATAATACATTTAATGTTTATGCAAAAAATATTAGATTTTTAATACATTTTTAACAGCACAAAATGTTTTACCTACAATTTTTTTAATTAAAGAAGAATTGCGAAGGAAAATAGTAAGCTTTAGTAATTTCGTCATAACCTTAAATAATATTATTTTAGACAAACATTGTACGTAAAAGTTTTAAGAAAATTTTTTAGAAACTGGAATTTTCAAGCATTTTTGGGTCTCAAAACCATTTTTCGGACTGTATTAAGCAGACTGTTAGTTTCTCTACATCTTCTTTTTTCTTATTTAATTTGCTAAAAAATTTAATTTATGTAAAAGAAATTTAAAATCAATAATATTCTTACCTTCAAGTCTAGACGAAAAATATAGAAAGAAACAGCCATTGTAGAGAACGTAGCTGTAGTTGTCGGCCAAAACCATCTTTTATGTTGGAGACATTGTATGACAAAGTCCACGTTCAGACATGTCTCTGTGGGAGTGGTGCCAAATGATGCTCTTACATAAATGCTCTTGGTATTCTTTCTCAAAGTTTTTGGAAAAATGTCCAATACTTCAATTTAATATTTCAATCAACATTGTTGAGAACAAGAATATTAAATAAATATGCATTATAACAGAATCTCTTCTGCTGTGACCAACGTCCAGTTTTTTTTAAATGAAAATGTTTGTTTCGTTTTTCATTTGAAATGAAAATTGATGTGTCATAGATTTATCTTTAATATTTAGTTCATTTTTAAGCGCAACAATCTAGAATTATTATATTCTCGTCTATAAATCTAAGACTTTACTTTTTCTGTTAAAACTGATGTTCGTAAAAATATCAAAAATTTTAAGAGCTTTTGCGGTGAGAATTTTAGAAATAATAAAAGTTTCTTTTCTTATCTGAAAAATCTCACTGTAGAAATATACGCAAAATTATTTTGCCCTAAGAACTTTTCCGATGTTCCGAAAAATTAAGCTCAAGTCCGGAGTGTGCAACAGATTCCGGCACCAGCCAATCAGATGCGAAGAGATAACAAAAGACGAAGAGATGGCCCAGCGATTTTCTCAGGGAAGTGGCCAGTCGCCGTTTCATGTCGTTTTTCCACGTGCGGGTGTCTTTATGTAGACATCGTGGCGACTCCGATTCGAGCTACGCCTGGAATGCGTTTCACTGCGCTGCACTGACAAGGAACTACAGATGGCGCTGCATCCGGTAAGTGCTTTGCGCACGCACGGGAGTAAACTGAATGTGTCTATCCCCCTGGCCTATCCTTTTATCTTCTGACCAATGCTTTCGCCCCTACTTTTTTTTTCAACCCCCGCTCTTGGCCAACAGGTTGTGCTTCTCTACCTTCTCATAGTAAGAGGACGATTCTGCCGCCTAAAAAGGGGCCGGAGTAGAGAGAGATGGGGTTCATTAAGGCTATAGGGACGTTTATTGCCTCGTTTCATAAATAAAATATGACATCTTCATGATTAATAATATCATGAAGTAGTATTGCCTCTCACATTTGTTTTGTTTCGGTTCCTTTTATTTATGTATTCCGTTTTTCTAAAAGCGGTAACGAGAATTAATCATTAATTGAAAATGTTTTCTCGACACAGAAATATGATAAAAGCAAATCATTTTCTATCTTTTAATAAGTCTTTCATTCATAATTTATATTTTTCACTTATTTTGTCAATATTATTCCCTCGTGAATAGGATTATGTGAACGAAAAAAGTGAAAACTGCTCTGCAGCCGATAGAAATAGATGATTAAATTTGAATAAGACATTTGTAATTATTTGTCGAAATTAAAAATGATGAGACAATTAGATTTTTCAGAGTATTGCTTACTTTATATTTTTTCCCTTCCAATGAGATGTAAGGGAAATTAGGGAAGAATTAAACGTGAATTAATTATACTTTAATATGAAATACTCATAATTAGTCATTAATTTGTTCTTCAATCAACACACACATTCACAAAAATAAGCAATTTTTGGCAGATATTTATGCAAAAATTGGGTCTAATAAATTTAGAACTCAATGCCAATATTTTATAGAAAACATACTTTCCAAATATCTGAGGATTCCAAAAAATCTAAAATGATCTTTCATACCTATTCTTTGAAATGTTAATCTAAAGAAGTACGTCTTATTCACAGCTTGAATAGAAATGAGCATTATTTTGATTCCTGTCACTGCAGCCAATAAAAATATAAATTTAATAGTATTTCACAATCAACGATATTCTTTCTACTTTTTTGTTATATGTGGATACTATATATCTTTAAATATTAACAAAATAATTTTATATGAAGGAAAATGGAATAATTGTAAACTGGATTTCAGTGTTTATTGATTTTAAAGTTTAAAATTTTAGGTTTTTTAATGAGTATTTATTTAAATAAATAAAATATTTACATCTTACAAGTATAATATTGATTTTAAGAATAACAGCGTATATTTGGCTAAACTGATAAAGGAAATCCTAATGTAAAATTAAGCATGGAAATGCTTCATAACAGGAATACGCTTTTCCCACAACTGAACTGAAAGAAAGGAGAAACAATTTTTACAGAGTTCGTTTCCTTTTCAGTAAAATGAGAAAAATATTGAGTAGTATTTTATGTAATGTATTATTATATTCACTTTGGCACACTACGTTATTAATAAGCTTTCTGTGGTACTATGAAATATTTATATAAAATTACTATAATATTTCATGTAACAATGCTTATTAAATCAGAAGAAAGATATAAATAATTATAAATGATAAGCTATAAATTTAAATCTATTAGAAACATTAAATAACTTATTATACTCTAATTATTTATTATAATTTAATATAAAATATTCAATTATGATATGCAAGTAAACATCATTATAATTGAATATTATTTCAATTTTTATTTCTTTTACGTACATCACATTGCATTGCAAGTATACATAATACACACATACTAAATTTTCGTTCACATGGAAACAGTTCTTTATAATATTATCATTGTTAAATTGATAAATATTTTAAGTTTTTAGTTCATCTCTTAACGCTAGGAATGAGTGAAAATTTATTTATGAAAAATACAAATATGGATGGAATTACTTAAACATACAATCAATGTTTTTTTTTATATTTAATTTTAAATATCAATCTTCTTAGTTCAACTTTAAATAGTCATGAAATGAGTATATTTTTTTATGAAAAGTGTTACTTTCAGTTAAGGAAAACATATATCTCTTATTGAAAGATGCAAAAAAAGATTTCATTTTTCCTTGAAGTCTTTATTGTTTTTAAAATAAGAAATTTTTATATGTTAATGACATTTTTACCTGTTTCAAAATAGTATTATAGCTTATTTTGCATAATCAGTTTTAACCAATAATTTTTGAAATACCTCTTCAGGATTCATTTTTTCATAAATGCAACTTTATCTAAAAGTTATGTTGGTCTCAGGTTGTTTGATTTAAAAAAGAATTTGTGGGAACGTGTATCACGTTGAATTCAAATAAATTCACTAAGCAATTTTAATTTATAGACTGATATTTTACAGTCAATGAATTCTGTGTACATTAAATATTTTTAAATGGAAAAAAACTTAAAATGCTTTTTTATATTTATATATAACAAAATTTTTTTAAGCGTTTTACATATTTTTTCTACAAATTCTAATATATATATTTTAAAAAAGAGTAACATGAAATATTACACAAAAGTGCCTCTGCTTTTATATAATCTCATTAAATCATCTTTTAAATTAATAGTTTCCGTGTGCTAATTTAAAAAATAAATAATGGGAAATAATAAATTTATAAATATATTTTGAAATTTATTATTGGAACAATTTTATATATTTTTGCAATACATTAATTAAAACAAGCTATCATTTGAGTTTTAATATTGAAGAAGCACAATTGACAACTTAAAAAATAAATTCTCGATTTACTTGTTGAAAAAAATTGGTATTGGTCTGATTTTGAATTTACTCGTCCGATATCTCTCAATAGAACATTTTTACATATTCAAATTCAAAACTTTTGGTCATGTACTCTCATCCATACTTTGAATAATGGATCACTTTCCAGACTTGCTCTCAAGTTTTTAGAGAAAACAGAATTAAGTAGAAAACACGCTAAAAGAGTTGATCCCAGGAGAAACTTCTTTATCTGCATGAGTTAAGAAAATCTTTTTAGAGGAGAGTTAAGGGAAAAGAACAAATTCAGTATGATTGATTATCACATCTTTTGGTACTCCCGTATTCCATTCTCGGTATCGGATGCGTCGAATACTTGCTTATGTCTCTGTATAATAAATTCCTTTCAAAAAAAAAATCCTCCAAACACTGTAATGAGGCTCTATATTTATTTGAAAGAAAAATGGTTGCATTTTCACAAAGAATCCTTAACCGCTTTATTATGCTCCTCGATTCTATTATAAATGCATCCAAAATCAAAATTTGAATACCGAAGAATATGCTTTGTTAGTTTATTTAACTCTGTTTTTAAAGAATAAATATTTTCTGTCTCCCATTCAAAAATTTAAAACTAAAGAAATAATTTTGAAGCTGAATGTATTCATAAATTGGTTCTACGATAAAGAAAGTCTAGTCTTACTATAAATAACTTTAGTTGCATATTTATGACTATTTAACTTGAATTCCCTCTCATTTTCAGGTTACTTACACATTGTCGTTTGTTATTAATGTTAGCATTTTTCTTAGTTTGAATATTGTTTTAAAAGAATAATGTCATGAATAATATTATATAGTTGCGAGATGTTTAGCACATTTATTTATTTATTTTTTCAAAAGATAGTCCAGTTTCCAGCAAACTATTTTTTTACAAGAGTATTACAAGGATTAATAATTATTTTATTACTAGTTCCTTCTTAGCATATAATGATAAATTATGAAAAATCAATCTTTTTTAATAAATTTTATATAATTTGTACAATGTCTCTGTTAAATTAAAGAAATTATAATTGTATTTTTATCTATATGATATAATTATAGGTACTTTATACAACTTGATTGATTTAGATGAAAAGAAATAATAACTTACTGTATTTAACCCTTTTATAATCAAGAAATAGAATATAAAATATCACGTTTCTTAAAGATTTATTGTTTAATTTAATGTACAAGTGAAACTTTTACTAAAAAGTGTTTTTCCTTTTAAAAAGTTTAAAATAATATTCTTGACAAAATTACACTCAATAAAAAATCGTGTACAATAATATTTCATTATGTTGCTTACACATGAGTTCTGTTTTACCAAAATTATTAGTTAGTTTATCAAATGAAAGATTTAGAATTCAAAGCACATTGAAACTATTTTCATCAACCATTAAAAAGCAAGTAACTTTGTATCTACTTACAAATATAATGGATAATAACTTGAACATAAATGAAAAGTCAGAATGCTCAGAAAAACTCTGACAAAATCAAACTGCCAAAAATTTAATCACAGTGTTTCAACATTTTTAAAATTGTGTTTCTTGTTCCCTTTCAATATTTCAATTCATTATTTACATGATATATATAACACTATAAGCAGAAGTTGTTAATGTGTACATTAGCATAAACATGATTAAAATTTTGATTATGATACTAGTGTCTGAAATAAATTTTTTATTGAAGTTATGATATAAATTTTTGTTAGTTTTATCCTCACAAATGAAACATTATCATTTATTTCTTTTATCGTTTTTTGTGTTTTCAACGTATATTACTGTATAATTAAAAATAACTTAATTAAACTTACAGTTAAGTATTCATTCACCTTTGATTAATTAAGTTTTCTACAGAAACATGCAAATGTATATAAATAATATTCTCCCTTATGACAGATACCATATTCTCACTGAAACGGAAATTTTAACTAAATTAAAAAATATCATTCCATTTTGGACACTTTACAATTTAATTCTGTAAATGTCAAAGAATTATCATCATCTAAAATATATTGTTAATATTTTATGACAAATAAAATGAATTTTCTGTTATTTATCTCAATTTATATAAATATTTAAAGTTCTTTTCCTACATTCAAATTAATGTAATTATTTTAATTTCAACGCATTTTTCATACAAATTAAATTTAAATGCATATCAGTATATGTATATTATATTAATTATAATAATGTTATAAATGTGCAATAAACAAATGTATTATATACTATACATATATACTACTATATATACGTTAATATAATAAATGTATATTTCCACTACTTTTGGAAAATTTTGAAAGGTAATTAGTTTTCTGATATATTAATGAAATTTGTTTAATATTCAATTTACAGTTCCTGTTAAAGTTTGTTATTTGAACTTCTTATAACAGTTATATTTAATTGTTGTTGCTCTTATAATTGTGATATTTAAATTCAATATTTGAGCATTTATAAATTAAGCCATTTCTGAGAACAATATTTGGGAAATAAAAAAAATATATAAATTAAGGGAAATAATGGAAAGAAAACTAAGCATTCAGCAGCAGATTGTAATTATCGGCCAATGCCCTATTCTAAAATATTATATGTTGCTAAATGAACATTTTGCATCAATATAGTACAAACAGTGTAGGCATTAAATGATACATCAATGGACAGTGACCTGCGACCCGCATGGGAATAGAATTCGTGTCGCAGTTCTATATCCTCAATTCTACGGACCCCTCATTTTCACCTTATCCTCCCCCTCTTGACAACTAGACAGATCTCACCCACATGAAAGCATTAATTTCCGATGGTGCACGCAATACCATTTCGGTTCCTATTCCACTGATGAAATAGGGGGAATAGCCTAAGCGTCGGATGCGGTGGATTCCCGGTACAGAATGATTGAAACTATGCAAAATTTCAAAACAGAATATAAGAATAAGAAATTAATCAAAGTTATTTATAGTATTCAATTTCATCAATCTGTCTATGTATACATATATATATATATATATATATATATATATATATATATATATATATATATATATATATATATATGTATAGAGCCTATGCGAAAGATTCGTGTTTAAAAATTACCTAACAAATCAGTTGTTTCGATTCATTCACTGCAACAATTCTTATGTTAAACAATTTATATTATTTTTATTAGGAAATATTGCATAATTAAATTTTATAAATGTGAAGTTTATTGAGAAGGTAGAATTAAGCGCTTATGTTGCTTACAAAATTATTATTTTAAAATTTATAAAAAAATTATATGAAACATATAATTCTATAAGAAGTGTCATATAATATTAGCATTGGATACCTGATACAGAACACTTATACAATACGAATAATTACTTAATCTGTATATATGATTTAATTTATATAATTACTTTTTAAATATCTTTGAAAATGAATAACAATAAGTAATCAATATATTTTTTCATTTTATGATTTTATTGGTTACAAATTGAGAATAACCGCTAATTTTTTTAATTGTAGTCTTCTATTGAAATTAAAAGTTTTTTCTAAATAAACTCCATATAAAATATTTCAATGATAATTAAATTAGACTGAAATATAAAATTACTATATTTATACAGACAATTAATATCCTTTCAACTAATATAAAGTCTAATAGAAATATTCTGACAATTTGCAACGTCATAGTGGACAAATTGGCAGTCAAAAGCTGATGTAAGCCATTTAACTGTAACGACTAACATTTTATTTTTTGGACAATACCATTCTTTTGCAATTTTAAAAATTGATTTTTCAATGTATTCTTAGAACTCAACCTAAAATGTTATGTAATATTTATTTACTGTGTTATGTTCAGATTTATTTTTTAATTATAGAAATTTTATGCAAAATACACATTTGGCAGTTAAAATATGATTTTTTATTGTTTAGATAAATTATTTGCCTTTGTAATTTTATTTAATTCTTTAATATTTTTATTAGTTGACTTCATATTAAATAGAAACGTAAGAGTTTCCACGTGTATTAATTTCTGGTAGATACTAGAAATAGAGCGTTCCGATACATTTTAAATTTATATTCAGAACAAATATTTCGAATTACTATACGAAACACGTATTATGTACAATATATCTGAAGATAAAGTACTGAAAAATGCATCGATGTTTTTTTCCAAAAGGAAGGAAGTCTAAAATAATATTTGTATTCACAATCCGAATACTAAGAAAATATTGACTCACTGTAATGTGATTCCCATTTCATAGATCTAAGTCAATAAAAGAGTATGCTCTAAAATTTCATTTCAAGATTTTTCAAGCAATGGCTTAAACTGAGAATATATGAGAAACTTTATGTCTGTCAAAATATCAATTCGTTTGAAATGTTCATTAAGATTATGTTCAAATTTCATTCTTTTAAGAACTTATTAATACTAATATCTGACTTGAATGGATTTTAAAATTGGTAATTGTAATCAAATCCAAACATTTATATCTCAAAAATTTAAAGTAATTTTTAAAATTTGCATCTTATTTTTAATGGAGACTTTTAATCGAAATAATGACTTTATTTTCATCTAATCCAGCTACGATTATTTTAGAAAATGTAAGGATATTTTTAGAACATGTATGTAAGTGAAGCGTTTAATTCAAAAGACTTATAAAAACTTTTAGAATTTGTTAAAATATCTGTTAATTTTAAAATTTTGCAGGACATTATGATTAATTCAAATTGCCTTCATTGTATTCAGAACTAAAAATATATATAATCAGTAAACAATTAGTTTTAGATAAAATTCATTCCAGATTTAAATAATTCTCATTCGATCTTACAAATGTACAAATCCTAATAACTTTAAATAACCATTAATTAAAACGTCATTACTTTACTTTTTAAAGTATATTCCATGACTCAAAACAAAACTTATGGTGATAAAATTTACATTTACTTAATGTTATCTAAAATATTAAGTAAATAAAAATGTTTTTATTACTGTACAAAGTTTTATATAAATGGCAGAAATATAAAAATGAAGAATCTCATCATCAAAATTCAAAGTAAGCCTTAAATGTTTCTAATGTTTAATTTATAAACTTTAGTAATACCAATTATTTTCCACTTATACTATCAAATTGAACTTAAATTTATTTTTATGTATTTATCAAACGGGTTCAAAAGTATACAATAATCTACAAAATGTACTTGTAATGTTTGTTTTAATTTCAAAATAACATGTTTGTATGCAATCATTACATTTTTTAACAATCATTCACGTTTTTCATACAAAACATGTTATTCCTTTTTGTTTTATAACGTAAATTACAAATAAATATATTGAACCTTTGTTACACTAATAAATTTTTATATTCAAATTACACATTTTTAAAATATAATATTTATTATACATAGTTGGACATTAATATTCATTAATATAATGGGACTTTTGAAGCATGTAATTTATATTAAAAGAAAATAGTTTGAACTAGCTTCAGCACCGGTGTTAAAAATCCTTTATACAGTAATTACACCTTATCATGTTAATCTAAGTTTTGTAACTTGAATGAACATTGTAGCACAGTTAAGCCATAAATGAAAATATCAATAATTATAATAATATTGAAAAGCAAATAAATTTAAGAAAGAAACTAAACTTAAAAAACTTAAAAGTGTATGGCAATTCCTTATTTCATTTTTAAATCATTTAATTCTTATATATTTTAATTATTTTAATTTTTCAATAATTTATATTATTTGAGTTTTTATTTTAATATTTTGAAAATGTCGATAGGATATAAGCTTGTAAAAGGATTCCTTCCAATTCTCATAATTTGGAAGATATAAAAATTTTAATTTTTTTTCTTCCAAATTATTTAAACTTTTTAAAATTTAAATAAACTGATCAATTGTTTTCTTGTTTTATAAATATGTATTTCGAAAATATAAAATTTTCTGTGACGTGATGCGATGTTTCATATTAAATGATTTTAAAATGAAAATGATATTATGAAAACAATTTTTTTGCAAGAATTTCAATAAATTTAAAAATGGTTTAAACGAGTTACTTTTAATATTTTTTGCATAAAATTGTGATAATTTTAAATCCTTACAATCTCTACATACATATAATCTCCTTAAGAAAATGAATTGCTTGTTGATATAAATGACAAAAAAAGAAAATGAAAAACAGAGTTTTTTTAAAAAATCGAAGGAACAAGATTTAAATCAAAAAAAAGAAAATATATTATTTTTGACAGTTTTTTAATTTAAAAATATAGTCATGATAATAATAAATATGCTAATCAAATTGGATAATCTAAAACTCATTATTTAGAATTTTCTAAAAAAATTGTTAAAGAAAAAATTCAGTCCTCGGTTAAAAATAAATATTAAAACACATATATATGCTAGTTATTGTATTGTATAAAATACTTTAAGCAATAACATTTTACAAGATACTTAATGAAAATTTTAAGAGTTTTTATGAAAAAAAAATGCAGATTATCTTATTTTTCTAGTACAGTAAACAGTTTTTATCTACAATAAAAACGTATATGCAATTTATTCTATGAACTATTACATTTATTGTAAAATACAATATATTGTAATTGTGATGCAAATAATGTCTTTCCTATATTGATAAATTAATGAATATAACATATAAACATGTGGTAACTGTGATTGAATTTCACGTGAAAACTTTTGAGAAGCGTGATTTATTCATTTGCCTTATTTTTCTCTTTCTAACCAATCAGATGACATAAAAATAATAAATTCTTGCATTTATTTGAATAAAATTTGGAATTAAGAATAATTTAAAAATTTCTTAGAGAAATCTTCAGAAATGTTTTCTATGCCATTAATGATTCAAAAGTCCTACACTTTATTTCCAAAACTGGAAATTTCTACATTTTTATATGGCTATATAAAAGAGTAAATTCCTTTATCATATATAAAGGAAAGCGTATAAAGTGGATGAATTTTTCCCTAGAGCTCAGCCATTACGATAGTAAAATTTTGTTCCATAAAATAATAGTTTATTTTTAAAGCAATAAAATAATGGAACATAAGGTTTTTCGAATTTATATGCAATTGACCATAGTTATTAAAAGGTCGCTCCCTCTGAATATTTTATGCTTATAAAAATAATAATCTGCATATGTAAGATGAATTAGAATCGAAATTTAAAGTGGTTTGAAATAAAATTTGACACAATGTATACTGCTGTAGAAGATTATCATTCAATGTAATTAGATACGATTACCATAAAATCTCGAAATAAAAGTAAGCTGGTTTGACATACAATATCATCCTCAAACATTAACAATACATTTAAAAAAATTATAGAGATGTGTTTGCTGAAAAAAATATCACACAGATGGAAAGGTTAGAAAGACATAATTTCTAAAATCTCAAATGGAAACACCGAATGAAGTAAGTAATAAGAAAACAGTCACAATTTATTAAAAATGTTTTTAAAAACCTAAGTAATTGTGAAATTACAAAAATATTAAAATTTGTGTTTGATTGGTTTTGACAACTTTAGTATTACAAGTTTAATCTTACTCTACATCCAGAATTGATTTAGTTATAAAGACCCATCAGTATAACTATGATTTAATAGAAAAACAATGTTGTATAAATAAAGGAAATAAAAAACATACGACAGATTAGCTATTTTCCGATATTTCAAATTTAAAAGTGATTGACCAAGTTAACTTTAGAAAACTGAAATTTGCCTCATTCATTGAAAAATGAATAAAAATAGCATTTTGAAGTAAAGATTGTTATTTATCGTTGTACTTGATTTTGGTGTTTTGGTATGTTTGGTACATTTCAATCAATAAATTTATATATATGTTAATAAGAATAATTATGTTTAAATATATTCTGGTTTCATGAATATATGAATTCAAATATAAATATACTTAACATGCATTTAAAATAATATTAATTATTGCCATGAGTATAAGTAAATGATAATGAACTTTGAGTTCTATGCTTTATTCAAACAACTTTTTCTTCTTAATGATTGTTAATATTATATATCTTTCGAAAATTTCAACTATCTGAAAAATATTTGTACACATATTTTTTACCCAATGTAGTTAATAATGAGTAATCAGTTTCTTTTCTTTTATTATATAATGAAAATAATTTTTAAAAATTAATTCTCATTGTTCTCATAATTATGATAAAAGAAATACTTTTTGATATTAATTTTTGTAACCAAACAAAAATGCCATAATTGTATCAAAAATCTCCTGAAAAAATTACTGCGTATTTTTTGTAAAATTTAGGTGTTAATCCTATGATTATGATTTTCTTAACTTGAATTATTAATTTGCCACAAAATTTAGATGTAAAAATTATTTATAAAATTTTACTTTTTCTGTTTTTAATCATTATTGATATTAAAAAACAATTTTAATGTAATTTACGTCTCGATTATATGGAAATGCAACATTAAAATCTAAAAAATTTGATACATACTTAGAAACAAAATCAATTACCTGTGTTGCATTGCATATATTATCAACATTTTTATGTAGTATGTTCTGATTGTATACATTCAACAAATGCTGATAAATATTGTGTATTCTATATTTTCATAAAATCTAATATAAAGTAATATAATTTCAGGTATTCACTTCGGATATTACTAGAAGCTATTAGTATCCTGACTGTTAAGAGAAAATTGTTGCTTTACATGCAAGGGGATAATCATTATATATTTCATTCAATTTCAAAAATACATCAAATAACATATCACCATTTGTGAGAAACATTTTTTTTAAAATATCATCAAGAAATTTCAAGAGTAAAGTTTCATTAGTAAAAGTAATATAATCTGCAAGATCAACAAGCTATAGCAGGAGAAATTATGAAATTAAAATACATAAAAACAAATTTATGAAAGAATAATAAAATGAAATATTAAAATTAATGCAAAACTTTCTAAATTCATTGTTATGCCAACAACAAGAACTTTTGGAAAGTATAAAATAATTTTAATTATGATAAATTTCATTGCCCAATACTTAATTTTAAAAGCATTAAAATATTTTATCTTTTGAGATGGAAGGAAAGGTTAAGTGCCACACCAATTGGTTTAAAATAAAATTTCCCAAATTTTACGACCATAGCAGAAAAAATGTCTTTCCTTACCTAAATGAGTTAAGTTTTCAGAGAAAACGCATAAAATATGAAATTTTAATTAGAAATATAATTTTACACAAGATATGAGTCATAAAAGGAAATTCTTTTTCTAGTCCATCTCTATTATGATAATCTTATAAACCTAATTTATTTTTCTATTTGCGTGATACTTCAGCCTTTTCGATATGGATTAAATAAAATGTGTAATGAAATATCTTTCTATAGTAATAGGTGAGTTTCATATTTAAGTACATTGATTGATTAAAAATTCTTAATTTTAACATTGTATAATATTTATTATATATTTTTTTAAAGGAAATCTAATCCAGTAGGATTATCCATTGCATGAGAAAACAAGATATAAAGAATAGTGTATTTATATTTCATGGAGGTACTATTATTGAGACAAGTATTTAAAAGTTTTTTTTTCCTATGTAAAATTTGGTTTTTATTTACTAACATTTAACGATATTTTGCAAAAACATTCTGCCGTATAATATGTCTTTTTACATTTATGCATGCTAAATATTTTTTCTTTTGATTCCCTACCCTCTCTCTCTTATTAGATTTTGATATTTCAATATTTTATCAGAATTTTATAATTTTTATATCTATAATATTGCATACAATATGTTCTTAAATTTTTATCGTCACATGTTCATAAGTTTATTTAATCCAAATTGTGTAATTTGTTATATTTCCAAAAAAGTGCTCTAAGATACAGTTTGAAAATTATGTTAAATAATGAAAGTATAGCTACTTTCACATTAAAATATGGTGTATATAAATTTAAATATTTACATACTAATAAATGTTTACCTGTTACATTAAATTAGTGATCTATATTAATTATATCTTTCTTATGTATCCTTTTAGCAAAAATTCAAGTATGATATAAGCGTATGTAAAAGACAGCCAATAATATTTCCAAGCATTGAACAACTCATTAAGATTAAAGAATGAAGCTTAAAAAAGTTCGATGCGTAATATAAAATAAAAAAAGAAACACCTTAGAAGATTATGGTTTAAAACCGTGCTGATATAAGTAATTCATTCAAAATAATTTCAATATGCAGAATTAGATTTCATAACTCATTAAAAATACTGATAGTGAATCAATGTGATTAAGTGCAGTTTCTCTCTTATCTGCTATCTCTAATGCAGATCTATTTTTAAAGTTAGTTTTTTTAGTTAAAAGAGTAGATGATTTTTTTATACAATCAATGGTCAATATGCTCTATAAATGTAATACATAATAATTCAAGAACAAGTTATTGTGGGTTAAAATCACTTCATTTGTCATTAAACTGCCGTTTAATCTGAAGCTTTTAAGATGATTGTTTTATATATAAGCAACAAAAACACATATTTCCATTTTTAAAATAACATATACCATTAATATTTAGTGGAGATAAAATATGCGAAAGACCCCATGTCTATAAAAATTCCCCATCACATTAATGCTGGTAAATACTGCCAAAAGTACTTCACAAACTAATCAATTAAAGGTAACACATCAAACAAAAAATCAAAAAATTTAAGTACCTAAATACTTGAGGGAGGTGAAATATCTTTGACAGAAGCTCAGTCATGGAACTCGATAGAAATGTTTGTACCCGTAAACTGTGAGGTAACAGTTTCAAGGCACCGCACTTCTTACGATTATTAATCAAAAGTTCGAAGATTAATGAGTTCCTTCACCAAAATTTCCTCAGAAAAATCTAAGTCTGTCATTCAATGGGGAATCCATGTGCAGAATTGGATGATTTTTTACCCACATTTCTAAGTGAACTACAAAATAAATTATGTTCTGGATACATTAAATTATTATGAGGCAATTACTTCAGTTGAATGGAATTATACTGACAGCTAACCGGATTTACAAATTTAAGGACTGGTAATTTATGCCCATAAAGAAAATTTTTCTGATTTATAAATTTGAATGCATAATGCAATTTTTTTGCATTTACCAAATTTATAAGCAACGCACTGGTATTTAAAATTAAAAGTAAAACGAATTTTAAGTGAATTATATAAAATTTATATTCAATAGCAATACTTTAATGTTGACTAAAAAGATTTTTTTTGCATCTAATTTACAAACATTCTTTATGAATTGGAAATATTGAAATTAATCATTAATGATTAATCATTATACGACACTAATTTAAATATTTTTGAAATGGTTTTGTAGTAATAATCGGTAAAAAATAATATTACGTATTAAAGCCTAATTTTTAAAAAATTAAAACATTTTAAAAACATGTCAAATATATATATATATTATATATATATATATATATATATATATATATATATATATATATATATATATATATATATATATATATATATATATATATCCTAAAAATTAAGGAACTTTAAAGTTGTAAATTTTTGACTTCATTTGTAATTAAAAAAGAGAATATGAAAAATACGAATTTTTCACTTGTATTGTAATAAAATCATCGGGAAATATAAGTTTATTTGTTATTAACACATTTATTTTAATATCCATATTTTAAATGCGCAAAACCGTGTGCATAAAGCGATATAAAATATCTCCATAATTTAACATTTTTTTACTAAAAAGAATAAATTAAATCTCTTTAAACAAGTGTATATGTTTCTTGTCAGAGAAAATATAATGGTATTTTTTTATTAAAATTAATTTCTGATTATCTTTCTCAATAGATATTCAACTAAATTTAAATTTATAATTTATTGATGAGAAAGCTTACCACCATTATATGTTTTTAACATCTTAATTAGTTTAAAATTTTGAATCCGCAATAAACTGTCAATTGAAACAATTTTAAGAACAAAATTATTCCGATTTTTTTAATAACATAAGCTCATAAAAATTAAATTACACCGTTACAGAAATCCACTTCGCTCTAATCTCTAGCTTTGCATTTAGGTTGAATGTTTAAAAAAACTATAACAATTTATCCTAAGCAATTGATTAAGCATCCTAAAAATTAAAGAAATTTTAGAAAAGATCATTTTCACAAAATAAAGTAGGATGAAAAATAAATACTCTCATTTAATTCCTACCATAATTTTGATAACTATCCAATTTCTTTAGGGATTGAGCAATATATATATATATATATATATATATATATATATATATATATATATATATATATATATATATATATATATATATATATATATATATATATATATATATATATATATATATATATATATATATATATATATATATATATATATATATATATATATATATATATATATATATATATATATATATATATATATATATATATATATATATATATATATATATATATATATATATATATATATAGCATTGGAATATTTAATAGGAAGAAAATTTTTACATCTAAGAAAATCCTTCTTTGCATGATATCAAATATCTTGACTTCAATCAAAAAGTCATTTCACTCTAGAGTAATCCAAGAAAGCAGAACAAATCAAAAAGTAAAAATAATAAGTAAAAATTATCATGCAAATAATAAGAACTAAATAGGAAATTCATTTTAAGCTGGAGTTCATCAGATCACTGGTTCTGTTAATTATTTCCATTTGAATATAAATATCGGTAAGTTTGTTTCATTTTTATTTTCAGAGAATGGGGTAGTATTTTATTTATGTAACAAAATAAAAATTGATGGAAATAAAAAATACAATTTTATGAAACATATTTTTCGAGAAATAAATAATATGTATTAAAATAATTGTTGGATATTCTTATGACATTTATATGCCTTATAAAATTCATAAATAAAGCATAAGAAAATCTTAGGTATTTATGAAAATAGTCTCGATTTACTTTGTAATTAAATTAAAATTAATTTAACTTTGGTAATAGCTATGAGACTTGCAGAGTTATGAAAGGAAATCTTATTTATACTGAACTGTTTGTTTTAGTTTCATAATGATTAAAAATTATCATGTTACTTTTCGCATTACGATATCAAATTTTATATTAAATAATATCTGAGTAAATTGCAGTTACATTTTAATAAATGTCTTTTCATGGCTTTAACATTTTTAAATAATTTATTACAAATAATTCAGTAGCAACATATAATAATAATTTAGAATATTTTAAAGTAAATTTGCCAAAATATGTGTTTAAATTGTAAAAAATAATCACAAATAATTATAGAGAAACATAAATTACTTAATTATGAGCTTATTAGATGTATCAATCCACCATGATTATGCTCTATTTTATCGTAAACATTTTGTAATAATAATAATCAGTTTTATATATATTTGGTAAATTGTTTGAAATTTATTCGTAAAATAAATGAATACTGAAGGAAACAATTAACTGAATGTTTTTGTTTAATTTTCATATAAAAATCAAAAGCATTTTGTTAATAAAAATTCATTTGTAAATCCTATACATAGCAATACAATTTTTTGACTATATATACAGAAAAATATCTAATAACATTCTTCGCATAATTCCAAAATCCTCCGATCACTGAAAATCAAAAATTACTTTGTGTCCAGGTCTTTTCAGCATAACTACACTTTAAGCGTCCTTTTCGCAGACTTCACTGAATTTGGCGCATTTTCCTCTAAAAAGGAGAAATAAAAAATGAAAGTATCTAAACAAATAAAAAATTATTCTTCTTCTACGAGATTTCATCCTCTTTTCTATTCAGAAGAAGATGCATTGTGAAAGAGAAGGCCTTTATCTCTGTTTTGCACTCAGTTTTGCGCCTGGAAACGTTTTTCCTTAAATCACCAAAAACTGTCAGCAGATCCAGTCTTTCACGGATCCTCATTTTGCTGTTTGGGTTTGGGTTTTTATTTATGGCCAAGACACTCTATATTTCCTCTACTCCTTTTCGTCATTTTACATTTTGTGACAATTTATTCTTCTTTTTAGAGGGAGAAGATCTCCTTGACAAGGAGCTTCTCAGGTATTATGATATTGGTGAAAACTTTTGGACTCGAATGCTTTTGGAGAGATTTCTTTTATTTAGATGTGGCGGTGGAAACTCTAGTTGCGCCAACTCAATATCATCTTTGTAATCCCAGGAGAAAAATACTGCTTGCAGTTTGACCACTTTCAGAAAGATCGTTGAATGAATTCTGAACGTATTCTGTTTTTCCTTAAAGGGCATGCAAGTTGATTACAATTTTGCAAGTAAACATTTCAAGACTTGCGCCGAAATTTTGACCATAGATTTTATTAAAAAATATAGGTTTAGCACCAATTGCTTAAGATAAGGTCAGTAAATAAATTATGCAATTTGGTCTTTTTTTCTTGAATTCAGGAAATTACGAAAAATAGCTCTCAATTGAGAAGTCTAACATTGTATAAGATAATTTAAATCAATAAATTATTTCATAAATTTGAAATGATGTTTTACAAATCTATAATAGAGATTTATTGACATTTTTAATATTCATGTAAATACTAGAAATCTCAATAGATATTTTTAGTCTCATTTTCTAAATCCATAATCATTATTTAAGGATAATCAAACATAAAACTTCTGCAATAGTTCCATGTGTTTTCTAAAATACTGTGGTTTGTTGGCTTGTCAATAACATCATTAGAACGTTCAAAGTAAAAATTATACTTGTTCATTTTTTCAACTATTAAAATTATTAATGCATCTATTTAAAATATACCTAGTTTTTGATTAGACTAATGATTATTGCTTTTATATAAAATGTTGATACATTTCAAAATTTACAGTTAAACTGATTTTGACTTCATACTAATTTTCTTAGATTTTACTAAACTTAAAGATATTTTGTAGAATATTGATTATACCAGTTTTTTTATACTTCCTCATTCAATTAAATAATAATTATAATTCTAGATATTAATTCAACCCAAGCTGTATTACAAATTATTATTTCCGTGAGGCTATTTATATTAAGTTATTTATATTTTTGGTTGCGTTCATTTTAGAGCAACTTCGATAGAATTCAGCATGTGGTGATATTCTGATAATTAAGTAGAAATTATTTTGTGATTTGTGGTGTGAGGAAGGAAATTAAAATCTAAAAATGTTACACAAAACATGCTGAGGAATAGTAACTTAAAAAGAAGTGTTTAATGAGAAAGCAATTTGTTAATTGAGTTATTTTCAGAATCTTTAAAAAAATAATCACTAATTGAGATAAAACTGATTTAATTGTGCACATTTATTTAAAAATTTAAACAACTGCTCTGAAGAATTGAAAATCAAAACATATATATATATATATATATATATATATATATATATATATATATATATATATATATATATATATATATATAGTACATATATATATCTGTTTAAAGTTTAAAGTTCCATCATTAAGCTACGAACGGTATTTTTATTTATAATCTATTAATGGTGCAAAATGAAAATAAATGAGGGATTTTACTTTAAAATAAGACTAAAATCTTCTTACAAAACAAGTAAATGATGGACAATTATCTACAATTTCAAAAATAGGAACTTTTTCATGCTTTTCAAAACAAAACAATTAAATTTTATTATTATTATTTTTTTTTTGGTAAAAGGTGACATTTTATAACTTTTGCTTAATTGTTGTAAAATCCAAAACAGCACAAAAGTTCAATATTACTGAAGAGTAACTTAAGGTTTTCGAAGTCAGATTACATGAAAAGTTTGAAACTCATTAAACAGCCTATAACAAGCAATTAGTAGCGAGATTTGACTCCTTTTCCTAAATTTACGACTTTGACGATGAAGGAAAATTCGGTTTTAAATTGATATAATTGCCCGAATTTCCACTTAGAGGGATTAGTCTTCCTTTATTTATTACTAATTGTCCTACAGATTAAGGCGCTTGAATTTTGGTATTTTTCTTTTACCTTAAAAATTACTACTCAAAGTTAAAGTTCAAAACATGTTTTTATTTTCTTTATATCTCATTAAATTACTTTTCAATTGTGTGGTTTTGTGAAATAATTTATCAAACCATATTATTCTTGTTTTGAATCAAACTGATTATTACTTTTTTTAGTTTTATAAATTGATTAACTTTTATTTATATCATTAATTATGCGCTTTTAATGAACTTTTTAATGTGAAATAAGCTGGACTTTTAATATTTTAATTCGATTTACAATATTATCTTGAAAGTATTTGAACGTTAATTAGAGTCATGAAAGGAATGCAAGTTTATAACTTAATTTTAGTATAAGATTTTTGAAAAAGGGATTTAATGTATTATGATATACACTAAAATATAGTGTTAGTTATTTTATAAATGTTATTTGATGTAATCTAGTGACTGTTCTAGTTATCTGATGTTATCTGATGTAATCTAGTTATTTGATGTAATCTAGTTAGTACCAAAGAAAACATACTTAGTTATCAAATGACATTTGCTGATTTTTCATTTATCTAAGTTTATGTTTTTCTTCCGATAAAAAAAGATTGAAAACATTTATTAGGTTTATTACATGAAACACTTGGCAAATCATTGATTCACGATTTGTAACACTTAACAAAATTAATTAATTGAAAAATATGATTATTTGCTTATAAATAATATTACAAAACTTACTGTCTAAAGTTACTTTTCCCAATCGACGTAAGCCTTACTATAGTAACAACATAGCGATATACATATACCAAATGCTATGGTACTTATTAGGATCAATGTGATTAATATAAAGATTGTAAAAAAATCCATCCAAACATAATAATCATAAAATGTATAAGTACTCCATGGTAATGATGGCTACTACTATATTTGAGACATACTGAGAATCTCAGTTAATCAAGGAATACAAATATATTTTGAATAAGAAAGTGCTTAGAATATCAAATGCTTGTATTCTAAATACATGTATATCGATTAACTACCTATCTCATTTAATATCAATCTAAAATACAAATTATGGCAACATTATTGGTAATGCATGCAAGGAGACTGGTCACGAGAATAAATGTCGCACATTTATCGTAGCTTGCATTGAATACAGCTTAGTTGATTATTCATCATGTGTTTTCCAGACAACTTAATGGATTCATGCCCTATTGAACAGAACTTGTATCAGTGATAGAGATATGAGCTACTTGTATTAAATAAGGTATCATAATTTAACAAAATCAGTCAATGCGAAAATTACTAAATTCAAAAGAAATTAGTTTACTTGTATTCTTGGTAACTATCTTAAGATATTCGATAAAATTAACTAGTGTTTTAAATGAATTTTTATAATATAATATATGATGTGAAATATATACTGTGATAAATTTATTATTATTTTGATAATTATGGTTACTATGTAAATAAAATTATGTAATTTATATTTTATTTTTATAGTTATTATTTTATTTATTTGTAAGATTCTGGTGCTTATATACACTAATTGAAATCTTAGACATTCATTATTAAAAAAATCAGAATGCCGTATCTTAAAATAACTTAGATATTGAAAAATATTTGGTTCTTTTTAGTATATTCTAACATCAAATTTCTATCAAAAATAATTAGAATCAACAACATGTTCCATGTATCAGCACTGTGTACATCAACTTACAACTTTAATATGTCATTCAGTCATAAATTTAACAAAATATGGTCTTGTTTATTAGAAATAATTCATCCTCTTTAAGCTGTTGATATGATAAATAAGCTAACACGTCTATCGATTTGAAATAATCGATGAAATCAATGGCGGCGAAAGAGTGAGGGTCAACTATTGACACGCGTCTAAATGAGAAAATAACCGATTATGGCGCAAATGGAACAAGGGCACTAATCATCACCAGTAATTGGCGCTTTTGTTTTTTAAGATTTCTTACTTGGCATGTAGTTCCGGGATAAAACTCTTAAAGTACAAGGAATAGCTCTTTAACGACACAAATAACAGTGTTAAGAGTTCAAATGATAGAGAACGTTCTCATTAGAGATTGAAGTTGTTTATCGTTTCTAGGTTTCTGTTTGAACACCTAGACTGGTTGAGTTATTCGAACTGATTTCTGATGCAAATACAATTCAGTTCGTTAGATAATTCGATAAGTATAAAATAGATGCATGAATAATTTAAGTCTTCTTATAAATCTTGCATAGGAACTGCCTGGTGACAATTCGGTGACTTGTATAGATAAGAATGAAAGAATTTTTCTGCATAATTATAAATCTATATAAGTTAAAAAGTATTGAGATAATTTCCAAATATTGGATTCATGGATGCTTTAGATGTAATTTTCACTTCAAATAAAAAAATATAGTGCATAGTAGTATAAGCAAATTTTTCATGATGAATTTAATTACAATAATTAATAAATGGTTGTGACTACGATTTGAAATTTTTTATATAGTCATATAAACAATTATATAAAATGTACATTGAAATAAATTTGTGAATTTCAGTCTGTATTTTAAAATATACTTTAAATCTTAATGTGAAATTACTATCTTAAGTAATTATTAAGGTTAAAAGCTGTAAAATAAATATTTGCAAAAAGCTTTGTAAATTAATTTAATTTAAAAATAAACAGATCGTAAGAAATATAACATAAGCATTTTTTTTTGAAATTCATAATCATTATTTAACTTAAATGTTAATGAAATAAAAATTTAATTCAAAAAATGCATTCAAAAAAATTTTTTTCAGTATTTTTAAGCGAAATAATCCCTTTGAATAATTAATAACTAAATGAAGTAATTTAACTTTGTTTCTGATTATTATTTATCGATAATTATTTTCAGCTAAACAATTCTCATCTTATTATGCAACGTGAAAATAATGTTGAGAACATAGTTATCTTTTGTTATTATAAATAATATGCTAGAAACCAAAATTTATAGTGGCATTACTTAAATATACTTGTAAAATGACAACTAAGATAGCATTCATAAAGTTATAATTAATTTTACAAACACTATACTTTTACTGTTTTAGTCAAAATATAGTCTTTTGAATTATTTTCTCTACAATTACAAATATATATTCTTTTCTATAAAATGACATAGTAATTATAAACTCATACTTCAAGTGAAATGCTTAAAACTTAGATATTTTAATGTGTGAATTATTATCTTTCTTTAAGCTATTCTCTTTTAAACATTTAATGTATATAATTTCTAATATAAATAATTACAGAATGCAAAGATGCTTAACTCTTTAAATAATTAAAGGTGAAGTCTTACCATAAACTAGTTTTAATCTTTTCATTAAAGGTAATAAATCTAAATAATTCCACTAAAAACTGAGATTCTGTGGGGAGAGTAAAATATAATTAACTATTTATGCTCGATAAACATCTCCATTTCGAACACGAGAAGCTCATTTTTTGAAATATTAAACATGCAATTTCTTTAGACATTTTGAGGGATTGCTAGAAGGTAATCAAGAGCGAGATTACCACGTTATTCTTCATAAGCTTATTAATTTAACAACTAGATTACATTAGTCCAAATATTAGGATGCTTATGATTTCTGGTTAGGCATAAAAGACAAGAAATATCCTGAAAGAGAACATATCATTACTGAAAAACACATTTTACGTCGTTAACTGAACGATTCTCCATTTCCAAGGAAATTACAGATGCTTATTTAAAGGAACTCTTGATGAAAAATTATATTTTCTTGAAGTGCTTCGAATACTTACGAAGATTTGTAATCTATCTGACTTTTCCCTACTGTATATTTTATTGAATTACTATCTATAATTGATTCGATCATAACTGAATAATTGTTAAAAGGGTTGAATAAATAAATATGTTATAAATATTCTCAGAAAAGGTCATTTTAATGAAAAATAAATAATAATTCAAATGAAGGAAATTATTAAAAGAAAGTTATTTATATTTATAAATAAGAAATTTATTACATTCGAATGGTTTTGTTTGCCACATATTAATGCTTGTTTGGTCACGAATGCTAATTAGACCAAGGTTTATAATTTACAATGAAACCCAGAACATTGCAAAGAATCACACTTGAATTGGTAATCCAACCTAATAGTTGTTAAATCAAAAACACTTTTACTTCAGCAGGAAAATGAAATGATTTTTTTTAAATCCTGGTATAATAATAATTTGTAAATTTTGAAAATATTTTCCATAACATGATTTGCTTTCATAGCATAAAATTGATAAACATAATGTTAATTTCATAACATAAAATGTTGAGAATAAATTGATTATTTATTAATATTTTATTTAAATAATAATACATTACGAAATAATCATATTCATAAACTAAATAGCATACAATTGATCTTTTTAAAATAATACAGTAAAATTTAGTAGTATAAATAACTATGTTAAAATGTTGGTGTCAGGAGCTTTTACGTGTTTAAATTCAATTCATATATAAAAATAGAAAAGGCAATTCGATAGTTTGAGTTCCTTCAGAGTTGTCAACAACTCAAACTTCAAGGGCTATGCAACCAAGATAGATAGATGCTTTTCATTACATCCGAAATTGGCTCGCAAGCAATCAAGCGTTTTGAACAAAACAATTCATTGGAGCCCGTATGCGATTTCGAAATGTTGAATCCTTAGATTTCACCCAATGAAATTAGGATATCTGTATTGACTTTTCACTGGGGTTGTTGCGCGAATTAAACAATGCATTAAATCTTCTGGCAACGATGCCCCAGTCTCTTTTGGGCTTCCCTCAAAGTATGGGGGTTCATTTGTACAGTTTATTAACAGAAAGTGAGGGAATTTAGTATTTCCCTTTCACAAGAATGTTCGAATTGAAGAGGAATATGTCATATTAAAATTGATAGTGGAAAAGCAGCATTGTGTAAATATCGCTCTGCTTCCGACATGTTTATTAATATCAAATAAAAATTTGCTTATTTCAATATCTAACTTTTAACTATAATGGAATTATCTAAAAATGGATGTTCATTTTTAAGCAAATTCAAAACTTTTAACAGAGGATTAAATTTTAAAAATTATTCTTAAATGGAAATTTCAATAATATATTTATATATGGGATAAATAAATTATTTCAAATTCAAAATGTCTTAAAATTTTGATAGTAAAGAATGACTTTTATTAATGGTAAAAGGAATTAAAAAATATATACATAATTATGTAATGTAATATATTAAAAAGCAGTCATTTTATGTTTTTTAACAGAAGATAAAAAATTTAAACTAACAAATATCCTTTAACATAGCTACATTTGTTAAATGAATAACAATTCTTGTTTAACATATTTTGGATTCTAATTTTTTTCTGTATTAAAAACGTGAAAAATATAATCATAAAGTTGCGGCTCATTATTACAATAATTAATTTTCACTATAAAATAAGCTTAGCGATTTTCTGATATTCTACAACTAGACTAGAATCAATGGATTCCTAACTTCTTTCAATTATTCGTTACTAGAACAAAATTAAAAATTTTTCGTTGATGAAAAATAAACACTTCACTCCAAATTTTTTTTATCATTTGAGATAGTAATTTGTTATGTGGAAAGAGACATTTAATTTACATTGTTTTTAAATAAAGCTTATAACTTATTCTAAAAAATAGTTTTTCATGCTTTTTGCTCAACAAACTTGTAAGCAAAATATTACAAGAATTAACTATTCATTAAATATTTCATGTATATCATTCCAATTTCTTATGAGGTATCTGCATTCAATTTTTTATAAATTTCTTGTAAAAAGGTTCTCATAATTATGATTAAAGTGTAATGCAAAACTAATTAATAAATTTAACAAGAAAAAAAATTAATTTCCTTGGCATAATTCATGAATAGAAATATTTTCTTTTAAATTTACACAATATAAAATATTTGGATTAAATAAATAATATAAAGCGGATTTTTAACGGTGCGATTGATTTTTAGGGTTCTTTAGTAGCCTCTTTTTCATGGCAGTAGTATAGTAAGGGGAATAGAAATGCTTCCTTTTGCACTAAACTGATTATTAATTTTCTTCAAAAAGTAGGAAAAAGAAACAAGTCATTGGTAGAGAACAATAGTGATTTACTTTGAACTTCATTACGAAACATAATTTATTTAAATGCTATGGTAAGAATATGGGCTTCGATACAAATTATTTTGTCGAACAGCAGAGATCAGCTTCTAAAGTTAAATATAAGTTTCAATTTTAAATAATAGCGCCTGAAAAGTATTTATAGTAAGTTTATTTTCATTTTTGTTCAGGATTCATACAAATTAAATACTCATGTTAAGCATTGGACAATTTTGCAAGCAGAATGAATTTAAATGATTGAAGAAAATTCTAAAAAGGAATCTGATTCATGATTTTTATTTCATCAATTTATTCACTAATACTTTTCTTCTTATAAAGGAAAGTTAATTGACCAAAGCCAATTAATAAAAGGAAAACTAATTTTATTTTAGTTAATTCTACCTTTCAATGCTATTTTGAATAGCATTATCCTATTCTGCATAAAATATTTCTTATTTTGTTAATCTTATAGATTTTAATTAAATATATTTGATTATGTTTATTATTGCGATTAATTAAGTATATTTAAGCTGCTATTGTTGCAAAAAATGTGTCCATGAATATGAACTTAACTTCAGTGGTTGATTAAGTGAAGAACTTATAGAAAAAATTCTAAATAATACCATGAAAGATTTTATAAATGATCCAATAATGCTTGAAGTGAATTTTGCCTTAATTCTCACATAATTTTTCTCAAAATATAAAGACTTTAAGATTTACTTCAGATTTCTCTTTTAGAAAGAAAATTTAGATTGTGATTTTATGTTGCTCTGTTAACTTGTTAAGCAAGTCATTTTTACACTGATATAAACAAAATTTTCATGCAGATATTCATATAAAACTCTGTATTCCCTTTGATTCTTCTACTTTTTCATTAAAATTTTAATGTCAATGATGAAAGTAAACTTAAATCATTTATATATGTGTGTGTGTGTGTGCAAATGAATAAATTGGTTGAAAATAAGCAAAATTACTAAATTCGATATGATACAAAATACAGTAAATCTAATAAAAATAAATCATAATGTTCCTGTACTAAAATAGGTAATATTTATCAATATTATCATGGAATGAAATACTTTTCATTATCTTATTTATCCATATTTGTAAAACTAATTTGAATTCTTGTTTTAATACTACTTATACCTAAGCTATATAAAATGATGTTTCTATTAATAATATATATAAATGAAGAAGTTATTTACATTGTAATATTAATGACGTACGAAATATTCATATTGCAACAACATAAAGTGCATTAAAAGATAAATGAAAAAGGATTAATTTTTTTAAATTTTAATTTATATTAATTTTATAACAGTTAGGCAATATATCTCTAGTAATATGGTTTACCAGTTTTTGTAATTAGGTTTGAGTGACATATTTATTAGAGATATGTCACTATTAGAGATATATGATATGAATCACATGTAACAAAATACAAAAAAATGCGAATAAGAGATATCATGAGTGTTAGAGGCAGAAGCATAAATCGGTTGTAATATACAAATCATTATTCTTTCTTTGTTTAAGCTATCAAGTGGCTAGACAGAACACGTGATTCCAGAATAGTTCCAGCCCACCGTTCAAATCTGACACGCTTGTCGGTTCGGTGTTATTCTGCGGAGGAAGGACCCTCACTCCCGATGTTTGTCCTCAGAAACTTTCTGGAAAAGTAATAAAGTGTTTCCCGTCACTCAAAAAGGAGGGAGTGTTCGTCCACCCCTGTCACCCGCCAGGAATCCAACATCCCCAACTGCCATGAACTCTGGGATTTTCCTAGTTGTTGACTTTATTCTCATACTTCACCTCAGGAGAATGTTGAGGGAGTGGGTGACGCAGACTAAGGGGTGTGGAAAAATATCTATATGGAGAACCAGGACTCATTTTAACAACGCCAACGGAAACGGTTTCTTGCCTTGAAGCAAACTAAGTGTCCCCATTCTCCATGCCAAGTTTTGTCTTTGGAAGGTAGTGAGAAATTGAAATAGTTTAAGAGTTTCTGGAATATTTTGCTTATCTGTTTATAAGATTCAATCTCTGTGAAAATAAATTTGAAAATGATTATAGAATATATTTTAATGACAGATCTCTAAATACATATTATATTGTCAGCAATAAAATTGCCTACCTTATATTATTTTTTTTGAGTTATCAAATAAATTATATCTATTAGGCTTCATTTCACCTGATGTAGGCAATGAGAATAACCATTAAGCGTTTCGTGTATTATAATATACGAAAAACTTTTATTTTCCTTAATGATATTGCAAGCACATTAAAAAATATCAATATGTTTCCATTGCAAATAAAGAATAATTGAAATAGCTTATATATATATATATATATATATATATATATATATATATATATATATATATATATATATATATATATATATATATATATATATATATATATATATATATATATATATATATATATATATATATATATATATATATATATATATATATATATATATATATATATATATATATATATTATAAATTTTTATAACACGTTAACACGTGATTGCATTTGCATTTAAGCAAATAAAACTATTCAATATGCACATATTGAATTGATCATGAATTTATCTTATTAATTGTATTTTAATAATTATGTAATAAAAAAGATAAATACGGAGACATTACATTTTTGTAATTAATTAATTATGTGAAATTACTTGTACTTACTTGTGTTTAAATAAGCAATCATTTTTCAAAATTAACTTTTGTATAAAATATTTTCTAAAATGTTATTTGCTCAAATGAACTACTTTTAATATCTAACACATAAAAACTGCCTGAACGCCATCAAATAGAAATATAATAATATTAATATATCAATTTTTTCTGAACGATTTTACTTTACAAAATAATGGTGGAGTTAATTAAAGTTTTCAGGCAATGCAATTGCTTTTTCTATTAAATAGGAAAAAATGTATCCCACAAATCTTTGTATTAATGAAACAATAAGTTATAAAGTCTGACTTGATTCCGGCTCATTGCAATTATTTTTCACAAAATACTCTTTCTTTATAGAATAAAGAACATTGTTTTTTTATTAACGTTATAGAAATATTCGAGGGACATGCTTGATTAATGAACATCGCAAACATGATGCGGCTGCTGCTAAACAGCAAGGCTTAAAAGATTAGGTTAATGTCACACATAATTATTAATTGTAGCTTTTTCTATTCTTACAGCCACGTTGCGAGCACTGAATTTCGTAATTAATTAACCTTTTTTACTACTGAGCTTATTTTATGTGTTATCTTTAACAGAAAATCACTTTTTTTTTCTAATTTCGGCTTATAAAAGTCTTGTAAGGAATGTAGAAACAAGTGATTCTGCATAAAATAATCAATCTATTTAAAGGATTTAAATAAAAATATATTGATTGTACGTGTGGTAAAAAGGAATTTTCATTTATTCAGATGCTGAGAACAAAGTAGTGTCATGTAATACTTGTTAAATCTTCTGTGTTTGCACGAAATTATCTCAATAATATTTGTGTCTCTAGTTTCTTTAAAATAATTTCGCTAATATGTCCCTTCATAAAGTTGCAGTTAACTGTGTTTAAAAGATAAAAAGAAGTTATTTCAAAGATGTTTATTTACTTCTATCTTTATTGTAAGCAAACATTTTATTTACTTTTTTATAATATTTTCATGAATATTTACAACTACTTTTGTTCATCAGATAGCTAATCAGATTCTTTCATTGCATTTGTTAAGAGAATTACGTCAATATAATGTAACATTAACGAATTTCACCATTAAATTAAATTATTAACAATAAAAACTCATCTAAAAAGATATTTTTAAAATGTGTAATAAAAGAAAATATGAGTTTTAAAATATTGCAAACAACAAACTATAGAAGAAACATAAAGAAAATTTATTTTCACAGTTTTAAAACCAAAATTTAATGAAGAATTAATTATAAATGTGAAAGAAATTATGTTCAAATAAATATAAATATTTGTTTCTGTAAAAAATTCAATAATTTTTTTTTATTTTAGTAAAGTCTTATTTGTTTTGAAGATTAATTACAAAAACTGAAAACTTCTTTTTTATATTTAAAAATGTAATATTCAATTAGCTCATTTTCTATTTAAAAAATTGTTAAATCGAAACATAAATTGTCTTGAGAAAATCATTAAATAATAATTTAAAATTAAAATTAATGCACTTAATTTGTTTTTGATTATTTTAAATTAAGTTTGGAAAAATAGAAAATTATAAGGCAATGTTAAATATCATTGATTTATCATTTTTAGACCATAAATATTTAAAGCAAAATCTTATTTCTAAAATAAAATGTTTTGATTGAGAATTTATAATGGAGCAATTGAAAGTTTCTTCAGTATAACTTCATAATAATATATGTTTTATAAATTTTGGATATTTTACATTTATAAATTTTAATTGCAGAAATCAATCATTAAATTTAACATAAGCCGAAATCGAAATTCAATAATTTATTTTCAAAAAAATTATAATAAGTGAAACAATTTAATAAAGTTAGTTAATATAAAATAAATTAATTATTAAAAAAGTTAAAATTCAAATGATTAAAAAATATGATTTCCCTAAATAAACATTCCATCTAATAATTTATTTATTTTATTTTATTTATTTATTTACTTTTATTTATTTTTATTTTTTGAAAAATTTACTAAACAAAATTAAGTAAAATTTTACATAAAAAAATTCTATCAATTTCATTTAATTTATAACCTATACACCATTTATTTGGTCCGGTAGCTAGCTTTCATGTTAATTTAGCAAATGTTTTGTGCAAAAAAAAGAAAACAACTGTAATAATATCATTCATTGTTTTTATATAAAAAAAGTTATTCTTGTTGTATTTTTCCTGTTACACATTGAAATTTTTGTGTATGCTACTTAAATTTTAAGAAAGGCGAAATGAAATGAATACAGACTTCATAAATTTGCGCGAGACAATTTATTAATATTAAGGGGTAAAAATAAATCAGAAGTTAATGTTTTTTGAAAATATATTTAATGCTCTACAGTTAATTATACCTTCTGAAAAAACTATATTTTTATAAAGTTTAATATTTTGGTCTTTCAATGCTTCAAAGGTTTTAACAAAACTTAAATTGATACTCTCTCATCAGCCTTATTAAAATTCGGGAAAAAAATTAAATGCACAATATTTTTTATGATAAAAAATAGCATTTTGGATAGCATTTGCACTTGAATTTAAATTTATTCTCAGTAGAAATAAATACATTAATAACTATTTGCAACTTAAGATAAAAGGTAAGCATTTTTTTAATTTGTTTTGGAAGAAAAGAAATCAATGTACTAAATAATAGGAATATTCTTTTAGAAGAACATATTCTGTAAGAATATTTTAAAGATTTCTTTTATTTGTATTTTCTTAAAATGAGGTATAATTTTTTAACAATTAAAGACAAATTTCTGAGATTTTACAATAAAAGTTTTTAAGCAAATATAATATGAGAGTCGAGACTTATATAAAATTGTTTGAAGAAAAACCACCAAATATGAAAATTATTCAACTTTTTATGACTATTACGAATTATAAAACGAACTTAAATTAATGTAAATAATATTTTAATACAATTTTAAGAAATAAATACGATTCTGATACTATTATTTATTATATGATCATAAAATTTTAATTTTTGTAGATGATTGCTTTGTAATTTTTTTATGGTGAATAGTCTATTCCTTAAGCTAAATGTATATAAACTGAACGGTTTTGCAAATATTAATTTTCTGTCGTCAGGTTAGAAATCTTATTTGATACTCTTATTTGATACCCATTCCATGCGCTGCAGAAGTTATAAAAATCAATAGTGAAATAATACGAGACAGATAAAACTGTATGAAAGTCGCTTCATTCTCAGTGTTCTAGGTAGTCATAAATTAAACGCAGTCCATACGTCTGCCACGCTAGTACATCCGGTGCTAAAACCGTCAGACAACTTTCGCCCAGTCATGGTCAGTAGAGGGTGTCATTACCCTTTCCTTAACAGGACGTCGCATCCAAACGGAAGTGGATTTATGTGATGCCTGTAAATAGATAGCTTCCAAATATTATGTGGGTGCCTTTTTCTTCTGTTCCGATGGTAGTGTTGTCAAGTATGGTAACCATGGAAACGGAAAAGAGAGTCCAGCTATATCTCCTGACCGACCACAATAAATTAAGGAGAACTGAACACGCTTTTTCTTTTTTTAGTTTATTTTTTTGGGGCAAAATTTTTATACGAAATCAAAGTGAAGTGAAAGTCATAGAGAGAAAATATTTTTTTATGTTTTTTTTAGAAGCCAGAATAGAGTTATATCATCTGTTTTGCTAAAGCGGTCAGAGACATTGACCATTGTCTCCAAAAATGATTTGAATGATAATTTTCTGTGATGAGGTTGGCCAGTGAAACATCATTCATCTAATCTTGTATATAAATGGTAACAACTATCTCAGAAAAAAATACAAATTACTTTCCCGTGTTCTTTAAAGAGAATAATATTACTTTAACATGATTAACGATTTTATACACATGTTATGGAAAACACATTCTAGAAATTTATTATAATTATTTGCCAAAAAATCAAAATTAGAAATTAGTGTTATTTCTTATTAGCTAAAATACACATTTGTTTTAATTAAATCCATCTATACATACACAGAGTTTCTTCTACAGTAGAATAAATTTATTAGCAATCAAAAATATAGAGGGAAATTATATTATTTAAAATAATGTCTCTCTTTTAAAGAAAAATTTAGTTAATCACTTACTATTACTAAAAAGTAAAAATTAGTGATAAAATTGACAGAAATAATTTAGTCCTGGCTACATTGCATATCAGAACTGCGAAGAACATAAAATTATATTACAGTTTTTAAAAACTCTTGAAATTATATTGCTCTAAATATTCTAAATATTAGACGCAATATATTCTAAATACACGACGAAATTATTCGAAAAATATCCCGCTATTTTTCAATAAGTGATATTTAAAATATTCAAAATTCTTTATTTAAAAAAGAGTAAGAATTCAGTATCGTTGAATTATTTTTCCAATGAACTAAAGTAATATGATTTGAGTAAGAAAATTTAATGAACAAAATAAACTTTAAAGTTCTTATAATAAAGAAAATTTTCAAATAAAAAGTCACTAGTTGGCAATGATATCTTTAAAAAGTTAAAAGTACCTTTGAAAATTTAACTGCTAAATACTCATATTTTCTTATAACAGAGAGTTTCTTTGATAGTGGAAAGTTCGAAAAGCTAATGCAAAATACTTTGTTAGTAAAAATTTTAAACAATGAATGAATGAAACAAGTCCCGTGCTTATTGAAAAAATAACGAAATATTTAAATTTTAAGTACGAAGTTTCTTATTAAAATATATATAGAGAGAGTTATATAACCCTGCAAATATTGTAGGTTGATTGTGTTTTAATTTAAGATGCAATGCAAAGAGTGAAATATCTATTACAGTTGAGAAAAAATATTGTTTAGAATATTTAATACAATTACATTGAAAGAGATTAAACATTTATAGCATGTAAATATATGAAAACTGGTATGTACATATTCTAAAGACATTAAAAACTATTAAATTAATATAATTGAAAATTTAACTACTTTTTCAATCAGTTTCCTCAGTTGTCCTTTTATTTTGTTAGTTACAATTTTTAATAAATAATTTTTTGTGATGACTTACTAATTTTTATAAAATTATTCTTTTTCTTTAGTGTTCTATTTCTTTATTAAAAACTTAAAAAAAATCTCGTTCTCTAAGTTTATCAGTAAATTTTAAAATGTTTAAAACATCGTCTTAGATAAATACATTCTTAAACCTCTTATTTCATTTTGTTTAAAAAAATGTATATAGAACCCTATTGTGTATAATTACTTTGTTTGAAAATAGTAAAATATTCAGGATTTGGTTTATTAAGCAATTTTCTAAAGTACAGGGTTTCTACTTACTCTAATTGAATTTACTAATAGAGTACTTATGATTTCTCTTATTAAGCATTTTCTTATTAGTAAATTGGTAGTATAGAATTTCTACTTTCTCTACTTGCGTATTCCTGAAATCATATAAATTACAAGGTTTAAAGGAAGGAACTTTTTTAAACAATAATTAATCCACATTTTTTCGTTATAGGTTCAGTTCAAATTAATTAAGGGATAGCAATTATTGACAACAATGATGTAAAAGAATGCAAATGAAAATTTTTATAATTGTAAGTGTGGTTTTAATTATTTTTTGTTTGTCTCGAGTTTACAAACAAAAGAATGTTGGTCGTATCATTAAGAAACTGCTATTTTGCTTTTCAAGAGTTTTGAAAAAATAATTTTATAAAAATATAATAATGATCTTATTTTTATACCAAACAAAATCTACCTTATTTTTACAAAATATAGTTGTAAAAGTTAGGTAACATCTTAAAGTTTTTTTAAACAACTTAAAAGTTTGTGTTGCAAAACTTTGGAGAACTTATATTCAGTTTCTTCTGAGTTTATTATAATCGTTTGTATAGCATTATATATTCTTTTTATTAATTCTCAAAAATGTTAGCAATTTATTTTTGAATTTCAATTAGAACAATCCAGTTCCAAGAATTTAAATTAGTACAATCTGAATAAACAGTTATTTCATAGACTTTATTCTTATTTCACGCGAAACAAAAAATTTTTTTCAATAAATAAACCATAATAGTTATTCCTAGTTCATTTTTCGTTATAAATATATAAAATTTAAGTATTGATTCCTAACTAAAAGAAGATGAAAATATATTCTATTTATTCCGTTTTAAATCTATTTATGAAATTAAATGATGCTTTATGAAATTCCTACAAATGCTTATGCTGACGAGATGATTTTAAAACTAGAATAAACTAAAATCCAGAGTGTTTTGTGTTTTTCTATGAAAGTCAAAGGTATTAAATTTTGTAGAAATCTATTTCATACGTTACATGGTATGAAATAATAATGATTGGTTATTGTAATATGCTCTTTAAAGCTAACTTCAGAATGAAATTTTAAACTGTAAAAAGTGAGATAACGTTTTTAATTACTATAATTTTGTTAACATAACTATATGATCCAGAAATACAAAGCTAATGAACAGGATTTGAGACTTCCACAGGGTTCAGTATTATTCATTTTTTTAAATAAATTCATTGTGAATAACTAGTCTTTTCAAAAAACATTAAAACTCAACTTTATGAGAAAATTAAATGTATGTTTGATTAAAAAATGTTGCTATGTCTCCCGTAAATTTTATTGAATGCATTATGTAATATAATTTAAATTCAATGCATATAATTATGATTGTTAGGAAAAATCATTGAAATTTTTTCCTCAGCAAATTTTGTGACATAAATAATTTTATTTATATTTTTTCAATCTTCCATGAAGAAAGCTTTGAAATTAGTTTTTGAAACATTTTTTTCTTCTAAAAGATTTTATTAAAAAAGTTACAAAATATTTTATAAAAATTATGTTGTTTGTTAATCTTAGAATTCGAAATAAACATTACAGTTACATTAAGCTTTGTTTCTTGAATTTCATTGAGGAAAATACATTTTGTTAATGATGTACATTAGCGTAAAATACCAATATATAATATTGTTAACTTTTATAAATATGCTAAATTTATATTTTTAAAAGTATATATTACTGGATATATTTCAGCTGTGTGTTCTGTAAACAAGAAAATGCTTTTTTAGCTCAGTTTGTAAACTGATCTATGTCACAACATGAATGCATAATTACATTTTATGCTTACGTGAAGTTAATAAGTAAATAAAATAAGATCCATTATTCTTCTAAATCCTTTAATATTATCATTATTATAGACTGAAAGGAAGTAAATGCATACAAACTGACATTGTCTTCAAAAATAAGTTCATAAACATTTACCAATAATAACGATCAAATAAAATTCTAGAATTCCACATAACAAATATATATTTATTATCTAAAAATATAAATATCATTTTACAATAATAAAGTTCCCCTTTTTAAAAAGTTTTACAAATTAAACTCAAATCCAGTAAGAGTAGGAATATATTTGTCCACTGCAAATTATTTCAAAATAAAAAGACGTATCTCTACTTGCTTTTCTTCAAGGATTTTGTTTTGAAGCAATTTGTTTCAAACAAGGATTATTGTTGCTTTTTATATCCATAAAGAATTGAAATAATAAGAAATGTTATTGTTGCAGAGTGAGGATTTCATAAAGAAGTAGGTTTTTAATGGTGATACTCTTATGTTACTTATAAATATCACACTACTGATTCAGTTGTTTTTGTCGCTTATACTATTTTAAAATTGGTATTTCTTGCTTTTATTTAAGCCATTAATAAGGAAAAACTGAATTGAATCTAGTTACTAAGCAAATTTTACAATAAATAATTATTTCAATGTTTGAATTAAATGCTTAGAAAGTGGTCATGGATAATAAGTTGAATTAATAATACTTGTGTATTTAAGTATTTAATTTAAATTAAACACTTAAATACACAAGATAGAAATAACACATAAGAATAACGTGTAAAATTATTTTCTTAAAGGCAAGAAAATAGACCAAAAACCAAAGTTTTCCTTTTTTATTTAAAAGAACAGGCTTTTGTATTTCTAATGGTGACGAATTTTTTGTTTCAGCTGCTATAAAAGTATTCCATTTTTATGTTTAAGTTACGAAACAAATGTTTTTCCTCAGAATTTTGTCTACTGAAAATGAAACTAATCGTCACGCCAGTTGTTTCCAATTTAAAAAGAATTATAGCATTTTAGTTTTAAATTATTCTGATGTTTTCTTTGCTTTGAAAAGCCTCGAGAAAATGATGTTAATTGAGCTGAGTCAATCGATTGAATGTTTTCAAATTTTCGTTCTATTCTAAAACAAACATGTTGACTTTTATGATGCCTATTCAGTCGAAATTTTGCGTTTATTTAATTTACTGAGTTTATTGGGACTATTATTTTAAAATTATATATATCAGTAATTATATGCCTTGATAAAATAATCGCATCTTTAAAAAAAAGAGAATCTACTTGTGGAAAACATACTGCTCGGAAATGTGAGACAGAAGTAGAAAGTGATAATATATTTCTTGGTGTTGACGAGAAAAATCCGTTTAAAATTCTATAGTTAAAATAGATACTTCTCATTTAAACGATGAATATGTAGCTAGTTCTATGAGGGAAAATAATTGGTCTTTCAATGTTAAATGATAATTTGCAACAATTCATATTTTTGTGCAAGAATTGTTAAAATCCTAGAGACACTCTCATTTTTAAAGAAAATTACAAGGTCTGGCAACAGTATTTTCTATTTTTGCAAAACCGTAGTTACTTAATGTATTTCTTAAACACAAAATATGTCACTAAAATTGTAATTGCAAGGATACTTGGGTGTACAGTGTAAGTACAAGATAAACATATGCATTAACAAGTATTACAGAATGAAAGATTTCAGAAAAAAATATTTTCAGTTGTTATGAACTTGCATCCTCCATTGCAAAAATTCCATAAAAAATGTAACAAACTAAATTCTACAATTAGAAATATTTCGGTGAAAAGAATGATTGCATCTACTGCTGAAATCAAAAAGGCAAATTAAATGTCTTGTGACATTTCAGTAGGTATCAATGACAAGTCGTCAAAAGTGTGGTATACTTCACTAAATGATATCATTGTCGCAAAAGTGTTGATGCTGGTGAAGTTATAGTTCTGAAGCTCTGTCAAGATATTGTAAGTGCTAAGCTAAAAAAATGATAGAAACTGTAAAGCTAGATTATCGCTGGTAATAATATTCCAATGGTAATTGCTGCCCTGTCATTATTTCGTCTATTAGAAAGACAATGTGATGTGTAAAGTTGTGTGGTGGTGGTGATTCTAGAGCACATAAGGCTGTTAAAAAACACAATATTTATGGGGATATTGTTATTGAAAAACTAGTATATATAAGTCAAATTGAGAAAAAAATAAGAACACGACTTTAAGCTGTGAAGCATGAAATGAGTAAAATTATCAGATAATAAATCATTGAATGCATATGGCAGATTATCTATGATCAAAATTATCTGAGTGCAAATGTAATATAGAACTGAATCTGAAGAAATATTTATAACTTTTTGCTATGAAGCAAATTATTTTGGCTTTATTTTTCCGCAAAGTGTCAACTGACGAAAATTCCTAACATGATCTATCCCTTAATGATGAAAAACATGGTCTGGCTATAACAAAGTTGCGTTAAGTAATATAATATATAAAGATAAAAACTATATACCATAATAAGTGTTGAACGGTATAAAAATGTATATAAAAATTTAGCAAATCCAGAATTGCTTGTTCCTTATCTTTATGGTAAAATGGAAAACAGCTCTAAAAATTTCAATAGTCCTTTATAGTCAAGAATTACTAAAAATAATTTTGTACAACTAGAAACTTTGAAATTGGAGTATAATAAGTTACAGTTTTATTTAGCAATGTTAATGTATGAATAAGCAAAATTTAATTATTATTAAAGTTATAGAAAATTACAAAAGGGAAACCATGATATTTAACCAAAATCTATATAGGCTAGGATAAAAAGAAGATATGAAAAGCGTGGAATTGAAAGTGTTCTAGCGCAAGGGTGAATAGCCTTTTCTGGGTCATGAGTTACTTTTCCTTTTTTACTTGTTTCTCAAGCACTTTCAATGACGAATATTTTCTTCAAAACATTTGCCGGCCACCAATCGATCGCGATTTCTTTAATGTTCATAATTTTTCTTGTAGGTAAGCCAGATAATTCCAGTTGTGGAGATAAAATGCATTAATACCGCACATGTTTTTGGTAAATCTTATTTTCCCTTAACAAAAGTTTTTTCCCCAAAATAAGAAACATTTTCTGAAGAAATAATTAAACCTGTTAAGTATGGAGAAATAATCAAACTTTATATTGAATCCATTTACAATGAACAACCTAATTTGTAAATTAATTACTGGATTTAACAAAGAAATATTTATGGAATGATGATGAAAGCTTCAAAGTATTAATATAAAACAGTAGTGATGTGTTTCCATGTTAAAATATCTTTTCTCTTACGAACGCCAAGATATAAACTATTAAGCTTGTTTTTCTGAATACAGGTTAAGCAATTATCACGGATTTTTTTTTATTATCATGGATTAATTTTTGAAATTATAGTGCTTTTATGTTAAGTGGTATTTGGTTTAAATATGAAATATCTAATTTTGGGGTTTAACCTTTTACCCTTAAGTAAGTTTTACTTAATTTGTTACTATTTTATCAAACATTGCGTGTCTTTAAAATATTACAATTCCCTCAATTTTTTTAAAGACGCGTAAAAATACAAAACATACATTTATTATGAGAATTCTGGAAAATTGTAGTACATTCCCTTATCACTCATTTATAAAAAACATTTCCCAAGATAAAAAATTGATTCAAATTCTAGATAATTATGTAGTACAATCATAAGTTAAAACTTTTTTATATTATAGTTATGAAAATAATATTAAGGTAGCCTAAATAAAATATATTATTCGAAAAATTTTAATAAAATAAAATATTGAATGTAATTTTTATTTTAATATCATTCAATGTTTAAATTATAAATTTGCAAATTTATTGAGTGAAAGAGTATATTTCAGGTAAATATACTCATACTGAAAAAAATATCCCTCGTCATTTTCGCTATTAACCGTAGGAAGAGACCCTATTTCGATATTGACTTTATGTTTATAACTTACAGTTATTATCCATCATTCTGCTCTGAGTTGATGCACTTTTTCGATATTACAATCTCTGACGAAAAGAACGAAAGAAGAGAGACATTTTTAATAACCGACGAGACTTATGCTCTCCAAGCTACGTCGGAGACCAAAATGCTTTCCCTCAACACGAGAATGAAAAGAAAGAAAAGAAAAAAATAATAAACGTGATCTCATTTCAGAAAGGAGATAAAAAATATTATGCAAAATAAAAACCAACCCTTGTGAATAGCTAAGAAGAATAAAAAAAAAATCCAGCTCCCCCTCACCACTTTAAGTATGTTTTATGGCGAAAGCGAAGGCTCGGTTTTCTTTAATAACCACCAGTAGAATTAATTTTCCCTCCGATATATATATGCGAAACGATAATTAATAACACAACTTGACTCTGCTGGTGGCAAGACCGCTTTGTACAAAAGGAGGGGTGACCTTATACTTGGCGAAACATGGCGCTATATGTAATTAAGCTTTGGCGAAAGTGATAAAGGCACTTTCGCTGTTCCAAGCCATTGTAGGTTAGACTGGGGATATTCTCTGCTTCTCCCCCTTTTCCTCCTTTGATATAGAAGGATATATGAAAATGTCTAGAGCAGTTCTTTCTGAACGGTGTTTTTGAAACCCAGGGGCATATTGCATAACAGCGTGGCGTTGGGACCCCCGTAGCTGGCCAGAACCTAACCCCACTGAGCCTCAGTATATTAACTCAGCCGGACCTAATGCATTCTGGCAGTGCTCGTGTAAAGGTAGACGTTTTTGTGTTAGGATATTTCCACAGTTCTGGGTTATTCTATTCAGTTGGGGAAGTCTCCCTAAAGGATCTGCTTTCTGCAGATCTCTCGCACAAGATGAGAAGCAATTTATTCCAACGGTGAGCGGAAAAATGTCTTCATATCTGCAAAGAAAGGATATAAAAGGATGAACGATACGCCCAAAAAAGGCTTGAAGAATTGGATGGGAGCTTCAATTATCTTGTTATATATGAAACTGAATCGTATAAATATAAAAATGAGTATATTCCCCATGTTTACTCAGATAGGCTTTATGTCAAAAAGAAAAATCTAAAATATTTGCATGCTAAGTGATAGAATGATGACTTTATATTAGTTTTCCTTTTCTTTTTTGTTATTTTCTTTTGCCCGTATAAATCTTCTCTACTATTTTTTTTCATTATAATCGTTTCATTTCTATTATTAATTTAAAAAATATCACCGAAATTATCTACTTTAACGTATTTACATGTAAAATGATATAAAATAATCCTAAGAAATAATATTTATTTACTAATTAAAAAATGAAATTATTAATTTGATTTTTAAAAAAATAGGAAATATTAGTCTTAACAAGTTTTTAAAGAATTAAATTTTTTCTTATCCAATAAATGAAAAGTCATTTTGAGAAGAAATTTATTTTAAGATATTCACATTTTATTCTTTGTCGTTCTGTTTAATACAATAAATAGAGTAAGTTAAGAGCAAGTGTTTAAAAATAATCTGCATATTTTATGAGAATAATTGAATAAAATGTACTTTGAATTTTGAGTCCACAGAGACATGAGTTAAAATCTAGAATCTTTTCATTGAAGCGACAAATTTCACTTCAAAGAATGACAATTTTCTCTTCATTTTGTAACATGATTTTGAATGTTTGAATGATATATGAATTATTCCATAGAATAAAATGTTTATATAAGATTCCAAATATTACATAACAACCTATGTTTTATACAGGCCTGTGTATCTTCATATTATGAAAGTAATGTTTGTAAATATATTTATATATATATTTGTACACGTGGTCATATAAGCAGTATTTCCGAATATGTTTTAGTATTTTTTGTTACTGTAGTGATATGTGATTCTAATAAGTTTGCTATTTTTTGACACTTCTTGAGCTTGATTTTTAGAAATATTATCGATAAATCAAATGTTAATTGTTAATGTATCGCATTTACCAAAGTATAAAAATAAGAGGAGCCAGGAAATAGAAATAAAGAAGCAAATATATTTTTATTTTAGGATTCTAATACGATTTATCAATATAAAAATAAAAATTACTTACTTAAAAAAAGTGTCATCAAGAAACATTTTTCTTTGGATGATGTTCTTATCTTCAAAATGAAGTATTTTACAATTTTCAAATAACCTATAATAATTAAATAACATGTAGTTTCTTAAAAATACTACGCATTAAATAAAATATCATATATTCCAGCAGTATCACAAAATATTCATTCTTATTTTAAATAATTAATAAACGTTATTAATAATAAAAAATGTAAACTTTTTTAAATTTGAAATATATAAATATAAGTAGTGTCTTAATACAAATGCAATAATTTTATACAGATTTTAATTTGCAATTATTAAATTTAAGACACATTACATTTTATAAAAATGCATTTTTTAAATGAAATTTTTCACTCAATCATGAATATAATCAATGAATATAAAATAATATTGTAATGGAACTGTCAATCCAATATTATTTTACATGCATAAAATTACACAAGAAAATTTAATTTTTTATAACAGACATTGGGTGTCAAGAAATTAAGAAGGAATTTCTCATTTAAAACCGAAAATTGATAAATATATTATCTTTGTTTGTTTCTGAAAACTAGGTACAAATTTTAGCGAAAATTTAAAACAATATATCATGAATATATCATGAAATGAAAATGAAATAACCTTAATACTCATATATATATATATATATATATATATATATATATATATATATATATATATATATATATATATGTGTGTGTGTGTGTGTGTGTGTGTGTGTGTGTGTGTGTGTGTGTGTGTATAATATTACACATATTTATAAAGTTTATATCAATCATATTATATTTTGATCATGATGAGTACTGATAGTCTTCTGTTACATTAAATTAGATATTGGGCTCAGCTTTAATTTACACTTCGTGATGAATATATATATATGTATATATATATATATATATATATATAAATATATGTGTATGTATGTATGTGTGTGTGTATAATATTACACATATTTATAAAGTTTATATCAATCATATTATATTTTGATCATGATGAGTACTGATAGTCTTCTGTTACATTAAATTAGATATTGGGCTCAGCTTTAATTTACACTTTGTGATGAAAAATCAACAAATATCTTATTTTTCATAAAATTCATTACAATGAACATTCATTACAATTAATGAACGTACTGCTCAATCTAAATATTATAAATTATTCTCTAAACAGCAAATGCATTCTAAAAATAAATGATAACATTGAACTTGCACAGGATTTACAGGATTTGCATTGAAAATTGCACCTAAATGGACAGAAATAAATAATACTAAAATAATTGCACATAATCAAGTTGACAATCATCAGTACTTTAAAGAATTGAAACAATCAATCCTAAGGGACTTAGAATGGTTGTTTGAATGTAATTTTGAGTATTTTAAAATATATTTCCAATAATTTTTAATACTTATAAAAATTTTGAGCAATAGTTCATTATTGAAATCTTTGATTCTGAAATTACTTTTATATTTCTTACTTTAATACAAATTTATATTAATTCAAATACCTTAAATTGAATAAAAATTCGTTCATTTCATTTTTAAATATAATGTATAAACATTTTCACACATTTCAAAAATGAAATCAAATAATTCCAATTAAATAATTTTACAGCAATTTTTCTAGTTCATTTAGGTTAAGAAATGGAAATAAGTTTATATTTATATTAAAACATATTTAATGACGTTTTAAATGAAATTATTTAAATATTACAAAAGGATAAAGAATGATTATTTCATGTGTTTTATAAAGCAATCCAGTTGACAAACACTTTGAGACACATTAATTTCACGAAATGAAAATTTTGTATCTTATTAATTGAAAACTATTGCTATATAATTATTAAATCAAATTATCTCTGAAATACGTATATGACAATAAAGTAATTTAAAATTCGTAAATAAATCATTTATTTACTGGTATTCAGCTGTTAAATAAATTATTCTCAAAATAATCTTTTATAAATTATCCTAACAAATCAATACAAGATGCTTCACTAAACACTTTTACATTTTCTGAATTTTGAATGGTAAGATATTGAGAAAAATTATTCCTACTATATACTAAATTTAGATATTAAGGAATTTAAATTTCCTTATACTTAAATGAAACAGTTTTGTGTCTCCATTCCTCTACTCTTCATGCTTTTCTAGTATCTATTTGGTGAAATCATTAACAGCTGCTTGGTTTTAATTAAAATTTATCGTAGCACAGCAATGTAGTGAATTTACTAAGGTATTCAATATTTCAAACAATTTGGCTTAAAATACAAGGGCCTTGCAATTCATGATGCATATATATATATATATATATATATATATATATATATATATATATATATATATATATATATATATATATATGTATGTATATATGTATATATAATATATATATATATATATATATATATATATATATATATATATATATATATATATATATATTTATTTATTTATATATATATATATATATGTATATATGTATATATTATCTATATGTATATATATATAATTTAAAGTTAAATACATTTCCTTTTATATTCCCGTGAAAATCTATTACGTATTTAATTTTAAGTGAATTCAGTTATTCTGAATATTATATTAATGAATTCATTTAAAACTTAAATTCAGTTATTAACTCATTAAATTAATTCATAACTAAACTTATGTTTCAAATGAATAAATTACCTTATAACTAAAACTAGATATCTAACACAATTTTGTAGGTAATTGTTATAATTGTCATTTAAAAATATTTGCTTTTATGATTTTCAAACTTTTTAGATAATTGAATCATTATTGAAGCCGTAAAAGAAGTAAAACAACAAGATTTTGTGTTCGGTTCTATGGAAGTATAATTCATTTCTTTATAAAAATTTGCAAACATTTTCAATGAAATATATTATATTATATTTTATATAGGTCACTGTGAATAAAATCTCAGAAAACGATAAGTTGAAAATAAAATCGGAATTTAGTCTTACATTTTAAATTATATGCGTAGTACTTGTAAAATAATGCAGATGATTTTAAAATTCAAGTTCTCATTTTCTCATGATATTTCAACTAGTTTATTCTAAGATATTATATTTTTAGATAAGAAATTCATACGTAAGTAATATATTTTTCATTAAAATTCTCATTTTATCATCTGAGTTTCATTTGAAATAAACTTATACAATACACGTTTTTAAAAAAATCGTATTTCTTTTTCTTTTTGGTGTATTTACTGAGACATTCTTGATAATTTAATTAGGGGTAGATTATTTTGTAGGGCAGTAATAGCTGTTTAATATGCTAAACAGAAAGCTCTTGTTGGATAAAAAGGAAATTAATAATATTAGCTTACATTGTTTCTGTGTTAATATCTAAGTTTTTAAGAAACATGTAACAATAAATAATTTTGCTTATACAAAATAGAAACATTAACTAACGCTGAATTAATCCTCTTTGATTGCCAAATTTGTAAAACTTCCCAAACCTCAAAACTGAATTGGAATAAATTTTTTACAAGTGAATTGAAATTTCGAAGCAAATATAAAATATTAACATGAACGAAATATTGAATTGAAAACGTAAGTGATTCTTAAAAAAGAAGAAACACGTTTTCACAATTTTATCAACATTATTATAATAATCTAAAACTATATGTTTTTAATTTTAAGTCATGCTTTTTATTTTATTATAATTTACGTTGTAAAATTTAAATTTTAAATTACATTATTTATTATCTGACTAAGCAAAGAAAAAACAGTAATCTTAAGTTTTTTTTTCACGTCTGGAGGAAAAATTATGAATTCTATTCTCACAGAGAATTAACAAGGAAAATTTTAGTATTTATTTTAATAGAAATATCTTGATGAAACTTGCTGTTATGCACTAAGAGTTAGCATTACGCAACTAATAAAGCAAGTGACGCAAAATCAAAGTAAACAAAATAACGAAGATCTATCATCAATTAAATTAAAAAAAGTTGAAGAATATTAAACTAATGAAGCATAATTCAATAGAGTTTTTGGAAAGATATAAATTAGTGCTGCAAAATATTTATTCTTGAAGTAAAATAATTTAGAAATTATTTAACAAGGTTTTCAACATTTCATGCACACTTTTCGTGTGCATGAAATTCGTGTGATTTCGCGTGAAATTCGCGTGAAATATTCGTGTGCATGAAAGGAATATTTCATTTCATTAGAATTTCGGCAAATTTAAAATTTAATTAATTATTGAAAATGAAATCATATAACTTTAGAATATGTAAGTGAATATAAAACTTGTAACAATAATAACGTCATCTAGAATTATTAAAACATTTTCAACATTTTTTTCGTTATTTTAAGCAAATAAAATGTCATCTTCTTTGTAAACATCTATCAACATTCAAATTTATTCCCTGATATTTTTTGTCCTGTATAATTTATTGAAATGATAAGATTAATAGCCAATAAATTAAAATGAAAATCTAATATTTTTAAACACGAAACTTATTTATACAGAACGTGTTTTACACATGCAATTTAAAGTTGATTTTGAAATATTTTTGGTCAAAATTTAAATTATCTTAAATTTCAAGTGTATTGAAAATAAAAATTAACTTCGATTGTAGAAAACAATAAAGAATAGATGTAGTTTAACCTAATTTAAAAACAAAATTAACTATAAGACATAAATAATACTTTTTACAGCATTTACTAAATACATAACGAACATGTTGTTCTTAAAAATTTATAAAACAAAAAATAGTAAAAACCAAACAAAAAATAGTAAAAATTAATTTTTAAAATCGCTTTTCTTCACATAAAATTAATTTTTCAGAATTCATGGTTTAAAGAAACATTCAAGTAAAATTTAATTTTTTCACCAGATAATTCTCGGGATTTAATACCCTGAAATCCTCCTATTCCCATTCTTAATTCTAATCATTATGTATCTTCCCTTAATCATAATTATATTTTTTTGCGATTAAAAAAAATTTGACAAAAAAGAAATTATCAGATGGAAGTACCTAGAATTAATATGATTAATGAATACATTTATCCACTTGAAAAAATATCATGGTAATTATAATAATAAATTTATTTATCATTAAAATAGTTGTGCTACTTCAAATCGACAGATATTTTTATAAGGATATTTTTTATGTAAAAGTTTTATTTTTCACTTGATGGACGTGAAAAAAACTGATTCATTACAAGTAGAAACACTTCTATCTCTCTTTTCCTACCAATTATATCATGAGAACATAATTTATAAAATAAACGTTTAACTAAATCATTAGCTAAATAAACGTCCTGATTACACAATTGTTATCTAAATAAATATAATTGTTTCATGATTTATGTTGTAAGATATTGGGTAAAAGAATTTAAATCTATCTTTTTCCCAAACATAACAATTGTATTCTCATAGATAATGAGCTGAAAATTAATAATATATTACATTAAATTAACCATATAAATTGTAACAGCAAAAAAACTGGTTTAATTTATTAAAAATCTTTTAACTGTAATTTTATAAATTATTGTGAGTGAGATTTACTACATTATTGTAAGTATTTCCATTATATTGTTTTAAAAAGTGCAAAAAAGTAAATCATGCCTAACATAATAAATAGTAAGACATTTTTAGTTCTATGATAAAGTAATGTACCCAAATTCAATATTAGATTATGCTTTCAACATTTTGAAAGTAAATCAGCAAGGTTAAATGATTGTAAAAAATCTCTTTATAGAAATAGATCAACAAGATTAGCAAAATTTCATGTAACATTTTGAAAAGAAAGTATGTTAAATATGCCTAATAAAAGTCAAAAACGGCCACAAGCTTTTAAGACATCAACATTTTAACAAGTATATTGGGTAAAAGAAGCAATCGCATCAATTATAAATTTATAGCATCTAAATTTATTCATTACGGGTAAATGTTTAACAAGCATTTTTAGAGTTATTATTTTTTGTCAAATAAGTTGCAAAATTTTTAAGCTCTAATGTCTGATTTTATTACTCTGCCTATCTTACACTTGTATCCTAATACAGAAGTGGAATATCATTTCAATTTAGAAGACATTTTTAACATTTAAGGGTTCCCAGCAATCAGCTGTATAATAATAATTTTTTTTTATTTTGTATTTTCTCTTTTCGTTGTTTACATATTTTCTTAGGAACTGAATTTCATTATCTCCATTTCTTTTGTCTATGCTATTTTTAAATTGAAATATATAACCATGACAAAGACTTTATTACATATGTAATTAAATATATTGACCAAAATTATAAATTTTTTAAAAGTGAATAAATTTAAACATTTATCAGTCACTCAAACCCTGTACTCCAAGATGGTTATCTGATAAATGTGAGCGTTCATCTCATTAACATTAAATAAAAAGCATGGATAATTCAAGTTTTATGTTTAATTTTGTAATAAACTGTGATAAAATAAACATAAAAAATATAATTTGGTGCACAATCATAGCATTTCTATTGAAAATTTATTTAAATATAATAATTAGGAAACTTCATTTAGTATAATAGTCAGAATTTTTTTTTCTCATTATTATACTAGATTTCTCCTTAAATTCATCCATAAAATACGGTTATTCTTAACATTATTTAATTTCAAATACTTTAAGAGTTCATTTTTTAAAAAAAAATCAGATTTATCTTCAAAATTGATTTGCTATAATTTTATTTCCTGAAGATCATATTAATTCAACATTATTCATGCCCGTAACATTACCCCAAAATGTATACTTTAACCTCGGAATACAATCTATTCAAATGTTAGCATCTCCATTCAAAATATTCATCTTATGAGCATTAATCTTCGTGTAATGTTTAATATTTGGAATCCAAAATGCTAATACGGGAACGAATATCGTAAAGATGCTTCGGGAAAACTCATCCTTTTACCATTTGTCACTTTCCTACCTAGATCCGATGTCATAATTCATGTTTTATTGACTTTTGAACAAAACGACCATTGCCATAAATGGAATTTGAAATAAAAAAGGGGATATTCCTTGGGATCTGGCATTTATTTCCATTAAAAACCGGCCTCCCTGGAAAAAGTTAAAAATAACGAAGAAGATAGAGAAAGGAAAAAGTAGTAGCTCTGGAAAAAAATCCTTGAAATGGCATAATTTATTGAACATGTTTAATGGTATCATAGGAATATTCAGTCTTTTTCAAATGTTACAAAACGTCTGACGATCAATACTCGATGTAAAAGCCTTCTTCACCATGATTGGTGGAAGATACTTTTACGTTTTACTCAGGATGACTTCCGATTATCCTCGTTTATGCATCAGGATTAATGGGATATTTCTGAAGTGGTTATTTTTTAAAAGCATTTCTAAGTGAGAAGGCAGTTTGATAATTTGAGCACTGTTTAGAGTTTAATGTTATTTGAATGCTCTTTTAAGAAAGAATCTTGTGTTACTTTAAAATATAAAATTTAAATGAGTGTTTAATGAAGGAATTAACATTGTATAGTAACAAAGTTTATTCTCATGTTGCATGAAAACTGATACAAACGTCAATATTAAATATTATAATTTAAATAAAAATATCCTAAGGGATTGACAATTAGATTATATGTCATTAATGTTGTAAGAATACAATGCTTCATTTTGTAATCATAATGTACAACCACAAATGAATTGTAGTAAAATTTTAGTCACTTTGATTGCTTAGTTAAACTACTATAAAGAGTTAATAAACTTGTGTATCTACATTCCATAATGTTGATTAAAGTAGGCATAAATTATAAGAACAAATATCATTTTAAAATTATCGTTACACTACATTAAATGATTTTACAAGCATATTTTATATAAGTTTATTAAATAATATTATATTCTTAATTTTACAAATTAGTAATTATAATTCCACTAATTTTTTTTAAATATCCTGTTTATATCCTTTAAATAAATTAAATTCATTTATTGATTTTAAGTGTAGTTACATAGCCCAAAATTATTTATGCAAATCTCCTAACAAAGAGAACAAAATAATTGATTTCATCTCTAATATTAATATCTGTATCTAATATTAAATTGATATCAATTCATAATAAAGAATCAATTTCAGCTTATTATTACATTATTATATTATTTAAACTAATGCACAAAATTTCTTAACCTTCATAATGGATACAAAAGATATTAGATTGTAGAAATGGTTTAAGAAATTAACATGTATTCTTTGCATTATTTGAATAATATTTTTCTTAGAACTATATGTTATACATCTTACTCAGTATAAAACTTTAAAATTTACACAGATGCCTTAAAAAGTTTTGGTATGCACACATACATTAATTTTACAGACGCATCACAAATTTTTGTTCATTGCTTGTATAAAGATCTACAATACAAAAATAGAAATTATTCAAAAAAAGTAACTACAATTTTCAGAAGAATAAAAATAGCAATACATGTATTTGAATTCATAATTTTTACTAATAATTTCGGTATTATGTAAGTAAGAATATTTATTTTTTTCCTTTTAAAAACCAAAAAATGGTTACATAGTGGGGCTCTGGCCCTTAGTGTAACAATTCATGGGTTTGAGACCCACCAAAGGATTTAGAATCAATATCAAGTATCAGATATTAGTGTTCTCATTTGTAAAATGATCTTTAGGTGATTAATTAGTAAAACAAAAGTATAAAAAATTTAATATAATTAAACGAAATAACTACGCTATTGATTCCCAAAAATTTAAAAAAATCTTCAATTGCAATCAATATTAATTTTTAAAAAAATATATGAATTAAAACATTTTCAGCATTTGAAAGAAGCTAAAAATGAATCCATTCTTAATTCAAATCAGTATAAGAAAGAAAATTAAAATAAATGCGTTTTCAATGTAATACAGAGTTATTTTAATGAAGATTTTGTTAAATGAAAGTGTTAGAAACCATTTATATCTTAAATTAAAAAACAGATACTGAAAAGTAGATTATTAAGAAAAGCTATCAATACAAAATCTACATTTCTAATGACAGCCATCAGTAATAATATTCTGTTATGATAAGACATCCAGAAAATTTTCATGTGAACATGAGAAAAATAATATAACTTTACAAAAATATATTTTTACACTCCTATCGTTGTGAAAATTAATAATCACCTTTTTATTAACTTCTTCATATTCTATTATTTAGCAATTTTTCCTTAATATTATTTCTCTTCCGCAATCCCAGAAGAAAGTACTAATTTCAAAGTTTAAAATATTTATTTTTAAATGTTAAATTTCTTAAAAAAATTCCTTTATTATACTTTTATATTTTGTTTTTTATGCAGATTATGAAAAGTAGCATCTGTTTTCATTACTCATTCAAACAATTTTTTTCAGATCTCATCTAACATTTGTGGAAATATTTCCTTTGAAAATGAAATGCATCGCTAAAATTGGAATATGCAAGATAAAAGAGTTCACCGGAATAATTGGAATATTATCACAACAGCGCTGATTTATTTTTTCAAAATAATTTATTACACCCAAAAAAAGCATGAAATGTCAGAAATATCAAAAATAATATTCTACTTTCAAACAATTAAGAAACCCGAGATTATCTTTCAGAAAGCGAACTTGTGGGGGATAATTGCATCAATGTCTTAGCAAGAAACTAATCCACTGACTTCCTAATTAAATAATGAACTAATTCTATACCACGATCCAATAGTGGACAGCGGGACATCAAAGAGAATCCAACAAGTTCTGAAATTGGATCTATAAAACGCTGGACACTTTCCCTTGAACCGGAATCTCACCCCATAATTTCATTAGGAGCTCGCAGTGGGGTATCAGCAGTCCTTTAATATTTCTGCAGCATTCTGTTAATGGATCTAAGCCTGGCACCAAGATTCCACCAATATTATATGGTACTGAGAATAAATGGGAGGTGGTAACCCGGTAGTCTTTAGCTAATACTTGTTTGCCTCAGGCCCGCCCCTGCTGATGGATCTCCCACTGTACCAGATAGATCCAGATGGATTGCCTTTAAGGTCGGCCAATATGTTCTTCACCTCACCACTGGAGGGAGCGGTCGCAAACTGAGTGCAGATTAAGCCAACAGTATTAGTCTCCACTGTTAATGCCTTTCCGAATCCTGGTGGGGGGGGGGTTGTGTCAAAATGCACCACATATTTTTTAACCACAACATCATAGTTTAACTTATTATTTAATTAATTGTATTTTTAAAAAATATATTATTATATTTTATTACTTTTAATTCCTAATATAAGAAATTTTTTCAAAGTTGTTTGAAAAATATTTGATTTATATTTAAGAAATTTAGATATTGTCCCAGTATACGATTGCAATTAGGAAATCTATAAGGGATATATTATTGAAAATATTTTCAAACAGGGAGTTGATTAAATCTATTTAATTGATTATTTTTGTGATAATTTACATGGTAATCTTCTATAAATAATCATCATAAATTTACTGCAAAAAACTAAAATTATGACTACACTTTTTAAGAGTAGTTTATACACTGATAATGAAGAAACGAGTTTATAAAAGAATGAATTATAGTTTTTTTATAATTCTCACACTCAACAAAAAATATCACATGAGTAACACAAACTAATTATTTTAAACTAATATTTCTAAAAGGCAAATGTACACATTAGTTTATATTGCATTCAATACAATATTAGTAATTAATAGGCAATACACAGTATTAATACAATGAAATTAAACCAAATATATCAAATTAATGCATTGATTAAAAAAGAATATAAATATACATTAGAATTTATGTTTAACTTAATTAATACAAATTTATTCAATTTAAAAACAGTATAATATATGTTTTAATATGTTAACTGTTATTATTTTAGCATTTTTTTTTAAAATTACTCCTATAATAAACATAATAATTCATGAATTCATGGAATTTCTATCATATCTTTTAGGTATGCAACAGTTCCCTTATAGTAAAGATGATATTGTTAATTATAATCTAATTTTCATTTTAAAAAACTATATATTTTTAAATTTTACTTTTCAATCAGCAAAAAGAAAATATTAAATTAACTTCAACACTTAATAATCAACCGTTTTAAATATTTAGAATATTTCAAATTACATAAATTTAATATTCCATAAAACAATTTGATTGGTTCTACAAATTCATAAAGGAATAAAAGATATCACTTTAACATATTTTATGTACCTGTAATATTAATACTATAGATGTAAAACTTAAAAAGTTTTCAAAAATTTCTAAATGCATTTAAAAGTAATATGTGTTTCTAAGCTAATTATGTGTGTACTATGAAATCTAATTTTTTTTTGTGAATACGATTTTATAAAGGCATAAATATACAAAATATTTCATAATTTTTAATAAAATCTCTAAAAAAGAAAAAAATACTAAAAGAAATCAATTGAAAATATTAAAAAAATTATACTTATTCAAATAATCTACATGATAATATTTCAAAGCTTTTTAGTGAAATTTGATTGCAAAGAATCTGCATTTGTTTTTATCTTTTTTGCGGTGCATTATTCATATACATAATTTTTTAAATCTCTTCGTTCTGTAATAAAAAATAAAAATTTATTTATTTTCCTCTTCGAATTTCTTTCAATTCAACTAAATAAATATATAAAGCATAGTATTTACACGACTTATAAAAATATTATACCAATCTATTCCAGGATTTTTTAACTTTAAATGAATTTATAATTTCAAGTTAGTTTGAAATTTATTTTAAATAAATTCTACAATTTTCAAACTGTATTTTGTTACATTTTTTATGTTATGTTATATTTTGTTACTAAAATAAATGATTTTCAATAGCAACAACATTTAAAATTTGCGTGATATTAAATATACTTAAAATCCCTTAATATATATATATATATATATATATATATATAATCAATACTTGTACAAATCATTTTAAGTTAAAGTAAAAGCGTTTTCAATTTGTAGAAGCGCATAAAAATATTTTATAATAAATGCCTTCTCGGAAATGCAATAAATTTTTGTTTTTGTTTTTTAAAAAAACCTGTCAATTTCGAATCTCTTTAGTCACGCTTTTGCAGATGTTTTTCTGCTTTTGAATATTTTTATTCCATTTTTTTCATTATTTTAAAATATTCTTTCTTTTTGCTTTGCAGTCATTAAAGATTGTTTAAAGTGAATAAATACTTATTTAAAATTTGATTGAGTAATTCGCTATTTATTGTTTCGCAAAATAACCAAATAACCTGTTTAATTATTTAATATTTTTAAATCTGGAAGCTTATGTATGTAAAATTTTTAAATGAATAAATGTCGATGAGAATAATGTTTTACTGGAAAAAATGTCTTAAGTTATTTTTGTTATATACTATGCAATATATATATACTGCATCAAATGTATAAAGAAAAATTGTTTACCTCTCAAATGATTGAATGCATTAGTTGATATTTAAAAAAAATTATATTTAGTTATTATTCCAATTCCTTCAACTTAAGCATACTAAAATGAACATTAATTCAATTTAATAACATAGGGAGCTTTTAATATTCATCTTTATCATATTTAACATAAAGTATTTGTCAACTTTTAATACTATGTGTGTAAAATCCAACCTCCAGGTTTTTAAAGTGTTTACAACCCTTTTCGAGAAATAAAATAACATCAGCCCTTGGTAATATAGCTGTAAAGTATATACCTATATGTTAAATTATTTCAACTGCAAAAGGTAATAATTTTTGTTATGTAATTAAATGGTATAATATAATTCCTAGTTAATAGAATTCCACGTGTAATTTTTTAAGATTAATTTTATTATATTTACACAGCAATCCATAAACAAGTTTAGCAATTAAATTTTTAAAGATAAATTTGTTAAAATCATTTTAATAATCTTCAAAAACTATTTGTTTCTCAGATTAAAATAAATTAAAATTAATAGATGTGTGGAAAACATTTACATTTTAATATGAGTATAAATGCATAAAGTAACAATTTTATAAAAAATTACCACTTTCTACTTCAAGTTTAATTATTGTATACATGAAACTTTTTAAGTATTAGTTTTTAGAGCTACTTTTATTTAATTATAATTTAAACTTATAAATTCAATTTCAAAGAACTGTAAATCCATTTTGAAGAAAACAAATTTCAGAAAACTTTTAATATTAAATTTTTGCTTATAGAGCAGTTTTAATCTACAAACAATAACTGAAGATAGGTAGTTAGTCCCTTAATATGGTCTGTCAAATCCACAGGCGTCAAGAAAGCGACCCAAATGACAGTACTAGTAATACTCAGTGCCCAGCCAATCGAATCTCATTCATTTAAAACACATACCACGTTTCTCTAGAGAGCTTTTGGGGCCAAACTCTTTAATGCCTTGCCTATATATATTCTAGAAACAACTTCGTTCACTAAATTATCTACCTGACGCAGTATTATACGTAAAAGACCGTTTAGATTTTAAGTGTATTTTGTTGAATTGATCTAAAATTTCCTGTTTCTCTTCATATTAAACGCTTCTTTCTATCTGAAATAAAATCTGCTTACAAAACTTAATTTAACTAACATATGTAATTAATGTAATCAAGCATAAAGTACAATTTATGGAATAATAACAATATCAAAGTTAGCTCATTTCACTTATACAGACAAGTACCAAGTGCAAATAAGATACCAGAAGCTGTACTTTATAGAATTGCAAATAAGTTGAAATACATTTCAACTAATAATGAAGCAAATTTTTGTAATATCTTAAGAGATTGTATAATTTTATAAATAAATTAACATAACTTATTATAACAGAAGATATTTTTTTATTCTGTTATGATGACCGGTTTTCAAGAGTTTAGATGAGTATATTTTACATTAATTATATATTATTAATATAAATTTGTATGTTTACCATACGTTATGAGTAAGTATATGAATTTTTATATATTTTTGGTACAAAAATAGAAAGTTAAAAGTGAGGCCTTAAACCATAATTTAAGTGTTATGCTGAGAATCATTTAAGTCATCATGTTTTATTTTTTTATTACTTATAAAAATTATTAACATACATTAATTTATTATTAATTCAAAATTAAGATATTCTATTCATATTAGCATAAAAAATTTAAACTTTGATATTTTAACATGAGCATTAAAAAGGAGCATTTAAATCTCTTTAAAAAATAACATATTTACAAAAATTTCATTATTTTATACTTTTAATCATTAAAAATACTTTAATCAATGAAAATTACATTTATATATATTTTAATGAGTAATTCTTACCATTAAATTTTCCAAAACAATAAAATTTATTAAATATTTTACCATTACTTTAGAAATAATATAGTTTAATTTATATTTATTATGAAATCATTTTCTAAATTGATTTAGGTTATATTTTTTTTTCGTAGAATAAAATGTAAAATGTTGAGTTTCTGTAAGTCAATAACAATGGAAGCAAAAGAAATAACAAAGTAAAAGAAATGAATTAAAACTATAAGCGTGTAATTGGAATTGAAATAAAATACTGTGTTTTGATAAATTTCAACTTCGTATTTGAATAACTACCGAAAATGAATTTTTTTTCAGTCTTCATATAGACTAAAAAATTTGTATTTGATCTTACTATATTCCATGTGAAACTAACCGTAATGAAATTTCAGCTATTACCAATAATTAATTTATGTAGTGCACATTAATCATAAGAAAAATTCTTGAAAACATCTGGCTCGTATCATTTTGTTTCTTAAAAACAGTCTTGACATCATAATGAGTAATAGTTGGAGTTTAATAGAAATATAAAAAGGATTTTTCATGAACAATTTTACATTTGAATATTCAGACATTATTTTACAAATATTTTTATAAAATGTTTCCTTCCAAAATGAAAATCTGAGATTAAAACGAAAAGAAGTTTTGTAAGATAATTATATTTCCATCCTTGTTTAATTATTTTTCTTTTAAAATCCTGTTAATACATTTTTGTGTGTATTATTGTATTAAGTTATGATGATTTCAGAGAGCTTCAATAATTTTGATTTTATTTAATTTCAGTTTTATTCTTAAAATAAATCTGTTTTCTCATAAAGTATTTTCCTAAGTCACTATTTCGTAACAGTTCATAAAATTTCTGGCAGTTAGTATAAAGACCTCAAAATCTAATGTTATGTAAATTGAATGACATTCGTTAAAATTATTGAGCGATAACGCATCATCCATCTAATATATTCAGCGTTAACTTGTGTAGAAGAATTAACCCCATAAACCACATAATCACGCATTAAAATACCATGATTTTGATCTTCATAACCGTAACAATAATTTAAGTAACTGCCTCCCTGCTTTCAAACACAGGTAGCAAACAGAGTGTTTTCCAGTCTCCAGCCATTATTGAATGCATTTGGCTTTGCTTCGCAATTCATGAATTATGCATTAAACGAGGGATGATGAACTTCGGAATGCGAAGAAAGTTAATTTGGGGGAGGACGTCCCGGGGAAGCAAGCTTTGTAGGAGGATAGTAAAACTAATCATTTTTCAATTTACTACCACGGATCCCTTTGTTGAAAATTTTTCTCAAACCAGTGGATGTTTCCTGCATAAACTCGCACATTATTTTATCCACATCTCAAATTTAATGCGATAAAATGCACAGTGGTATATTATTACGTGTTCTTAGGCCTTGTATTTTCCTCTATTCATGTAAATTCCATACAAACTTGAATATTCGAGATAAAAAAAGCAACATGACACTTTAGCGCTTCGAAGTCTTATGGCTCATAATATATAGTTCATCATGATTTACTTATTGTGGAAAAATAAACAAAAATAATAAATGAAAGTCGGTCTTTTTTTGGGGAGTAGTACTTTCAGTTAAGATGGAAGGTGGATCATAAATTTTGCCTGGAATGCATTATAACGAGCTTTTCATCTCCAACCATGTTCTCAAATTTCCAAGTTCTGCCCTTCTGCACATAAAAGTGACAAAAAAATAATGATTCACACATTTTACCGCGTCTCAATTTTTTTCATAATTTATGTTTTTTTAATAAGCTTTTACTTTTTAATTTGTTTGATTAATGATCTTTATTGGTATTTAAAAATATTTCAGACATTTGAATAAGTGCTTTATATTAATCTCTATAGTTAAAAATAATTATAGTCTCAAAAGTCTGAAAATTTGAACTAAATTGACTGTCATAAATAATTGTATTTTCTTCATATTATTTATAAAAGAATGATGGTAATAATTTTTCTTAGCACTGTGAGTAGGTGTAATCAAATAGCATCTTTTTCTTTCTTTTGTATCATTGAAAACGTATCTGACAAAGCTTAAAAACTTTATTTTATTGAAATAGAGTAATGTTGATAAATGGGTGTTTCGATTATTTTTATATTATGTTGATTTAAGTAAATAATTTTATGCTAAAAATGTTATCCGAATAGAATGTTTTTGCAGCAATCGCAATTTGAAAAAACATTTACTATGCTGGAAACACAATATTGGATTATATTTGAAACATTCTGCAAGCAGTGAACAGCACTTTTTACTTGCTTATGATTATTAAATAAAATCACATATAATGCATATTTATTGATTATTGAATTTCAAAAAAAAGATCAAAAGTATATATTGTATTTTTGAAAATGAGCAATTTCAAAATAATTATTTAGTATGCTTAAATTAATAAAACACTTGAACAGTTGAATAATATTGTATAAAACACTCACTAGTCATTTATTTATTTGAAAGTTACAGACATCAAAATATTTTAAAAATTATATAATATTTAGAATTTTAGACAAGACTATAAATGAAAGTTACTTTTCTGAACTATACACACTTTCCCAACATCCAGCTATAAAATAAGAAAATATATGAAGATCATTCTCTTAATATTTTACCTAAATATCCCGAAACATAAGTAATTTTTATGTTTAGTTTAAACAATCATCGCAAGTCATTTTAGGAAATTATTAAACTTCAATATGAAACTATGAAAGAAAGATATGATTGAAAATAACCAAAGTAATTTATTGAAATGTTTAGCTTGTATATATTACTTTATAAAAATGCAGGGGAACAGATGATTTTTTTGTTAATTGTAGTTATCTTATCAGTTGTATAAATCAAATGGCTATAAATCTCTAATCAATAATATTTTATAGAAATTGAACTGTAATAACAGAAACCAACATACAATAAAATCTTTTTTTATCTGTTGAACAGAGACCCAGTGAAATTTTGATGCTTAACTTATCTATCGAACTCCTCTTTGCTGTCGATATAGTTGGGCGTGGCTAATGACTTTCCCTAAGGAAGTCGTGCTTTTCCAAACTGCTTAAACAGAGAGACAGTTGAACACGAGTAATTAGGATCGACTCAGATACAACTTAGCTAATGAGGTCCTCATTTCAGCAAGTGAAGGGCATCTAATGAGGCGGAATCAATCAAAACTTTGTGTCAAACTAAGAGACTATTTAGTCATTTACGTGAATCCTTCCATGGTGTTAAATCTTTCGAGAGAAGATTACTTCTTTACAGTCTGTGGTTTGCATATTGATGAAAAGAAGGACTTTTAAATGGAGGCATTTTGCGTTATTTAGACATAAATGGGAAGTTCATTTAAATAAACTATTGTGAAACACAAAGATGCTTTAGCTGTTTCACTAAAAGCTCAGTTTAAGCATTATTATCAAATGAAATATTTATATATGAGGGTCTTTCAATTTATTTTAAGATTTCTGCTATCAAAATATAAAATATTATACCACAATATTTAGCAGCGATAGAATATTTCTATAAGTTTCCACTTAATGAAATATTTTACTTATTTTATATTATAAATTTAATTTAATACTGTGTGTAAATGTACATATAAAGTATGAAGCATAAAATGCAGAATAATCTTTTAATAATATAAAAGTGTTTTAATTTTCATAAACTTCCTTAAAATTAGGAAATTCTGTTATTTTATCTCGCTTAATTCCTTGAGTTTCGTTATTTTTTAATCAAATTGCATAGGGAAACATTCCTGCTTCAGATATGCATATTAAATTGTAATAAAAAATAACTATTTATCAATACAAAGCTGAGTTATTTTTCTGTTAGTTTGACCTAGAAGTAATTATTCTGCTTAAATCTTTTATGAATTTTAAACCACAATTTTCTTTTATAATATATGATTAATTCTTCATCAACGCAATTTCTTTTATCATATATTCCCAGTTCATGAAATTTGATTTATCATACATCAGAAAGCATTAAATAAATTTTTAAATGATAAATATTGCCTTAAAGTAACTTAAAATGGTTCCTTTATCTTTAAAAATAATTCAGTGTAGCAAATGTTTAAAAAATAACAAAACAGTTCACATTTAATATGTTCTTCCGTAATTCCTGTAAATTGCAGTGTCATCACATAGCTTGCATATTTCAGGAAAGCATTTACAGGTATACTTGAACTTCTTTTAATTAAGGAAATTCATAGAGTTTTTTATTAAACTCTCAAACTCTCAACTCTCAAAACAATGCCTGTTTTTAGCAGTACTATTAATCGTTAATTTAAAATATATTTTATTTCTGCATACGCAAATGCAATAAATATTTAAAGTTATAAATATCTTGCAAAATTTTATACATAGTTATTTTTAACTAAATGTCTTTTACCATTCTTGTTTGCATAATCTAAAGAAAATATTTACGGGTTCTACTTAGAATTTTTATAATGTAATATTTATATTTATTTGAATTTTGTGGAATAAAAGTGCAAATATGGTTATTTTTACATGAAATTATGCATTTTCGATTGTAAGAATAATTGCAAATCAATATATTTTCCAAATATTTTTTCAACCCAACGTATGAATACATAAGGAAATAATTTTGGGAATCTAAGTAAATGTTTTTTTTATTCCAAAGTAAGAATAGGTTAGCATATCTTACATAAATTTCGCTTTTTGTACATATAATTATAAGGTTGAATATTAGCATTTATAAAATACAAATTTATAGAACTTTCTCAATATCTCACAAATTGGTTTGTGTATGTTTGGAGGAATATGTTTATATATATATATATATATATATATATATATATATATATATATATATATATATATATATATATATATATATATATATATATATATAAAAATCTATTATTGAGTGTTTTTCAAAGAAATTGACTACCAGATGTATGAAGATGGGTGAAAAAATTTATATCATCTTCAAATATCAAAAAGATATTATTTCAAACAATATATCACATATTTAAACATAACCACTTTTGTAACGGGAATAATCTAACACAATTATTAAATATACGAATGGCAATTTTAATAGTTACTTATTTCGTTTCTATTAATTAATCAGAAACAGTTAAAAATTGCAAAAAAAAATCTATAAAATCTAATTAAACAAAACTATTTTTATTCGTGATTATATTTGTGTAAAGAAGATTGAATAATGGAAAATAAAAATATTGGGTGTCTTGTGCCAATATTTATAGACAATACTTATTTAATTTGGTAATGCAACTCTGTTATTATAAATTATTGCTTAAATATTTTATAAAACAATGTATTCTTATTTAAATTAATTGAAAAAATCCTTGTAAATTGTAATTTTAATATTTAATAAATATTTTAACTATATGAAGAATTTCCTAATTACTATTGAATGAAATTATAGTTAACGGAGCTCAAATTTTATTTCTCACAAATAATTTTTTCATTTATTTTGAACGTTCAAAAATTAGATAATACACAAAACCTTTAAAATAGTACCATATATTTACTTATCTTAAATTTTATTTCAGATTACGCGTATGTATCGTAATAAAAGATCATTTATTAAAATGCTTAAACTATTGGCTATGACATGTAAATCATTGATATCATTTAAAAATGCCGTGTTAATTATAAATAAAAGATTTAGTAACTCTTTTAAATTTTAGATAATTTCCAAATATTTTCTTAAAATCATTAAGAAACCAGAAAAAAAATTGCTGTAAGTGTTTACCTATCATTTTTTTTTATTTAATGAATTCTGTCACATTAAAATTTTAGTTAGAATTATATGCTTTCCAAAAACCTAACACTTTTTTAAAAAATTTTTCAAATAAGAAATAAATGTAAATTTTTGTCTAATAACACCAATTACATATTATGAAATATTTTACATTAAAAATTTTTACAAAGTCAAAGCATAAACTATAGGGAAAAGAATCAAAAAGCAAAATAGCAACCATTTATAAAACAATGAATAGATCGTATTGCTTAATTATCTGAAAATAATTCAAAATTTTGGCAAAAATCTTTAGAATTCAGAACGTCCAAATTGAGGAATTATATTGTGATGTTTGTGTGAAGAAAGTCTAAATCACTTCAAAAATTTTAAGATTTCAAGATTTTTGTCTAAATGAAATTATAAACTTTTAAAGTTATCTTTAAAACATTACTTAATAACATATTAACAAATATTTAAAAAGGATAATAATACTAATCGTAAATACATTTTTTGATAAATAAATTAATATACATGCATTAGATTATTTTGTGTTTTGTAAACATGTATATAAATGAACAATTTTCTCTATGGTATTTAACTTTTCCTCAAGAACTTATAAGCGAAAAATAATTTCATCGGAATAAAATAATCAATAAACATATATAGATTATTCCCATTGAAAATTGTATATCCATTCCTTCCAGCAAACTCAAAAATATGCTGAATACCCATAATGCTGAAAGGAGGAAGTGTAATACGCGTCAGAAAAAGAAGATAAAATGTCAATAGCTTTTTTTGAAAAATAAAACTCATTTTTTTCGGCATTCACATTTTTTAAGGAAAATATTTCAAAATGCTGCGAAGAGATGAAATTTTGTTCCATAAGATATTGATAAAATAGATATCACTAGCTGACAAATGTCAAAGGATAGAACATGGTTTCTTTTCAAAAATGTCATTTTTGTGACTCGTCAATGAATTGAATCGCTTAAAAATTCATGATATAGAGTAAATGAATGAGAGTTGAGTTCAAATAATAATCTAACCCAATAGTAATAATTTTAAAATAAATATTGATTTTTAATTAATAAATAAGATAAAATGTAAATTATCGTAATAAATGTAAATATCAATATCCCTCGCGAAACATAATGCATAACTGTGCTAAAGATCGAAAATATTTTTAAGTTACGATGTCATTTATATTATTCTTTTTTCGAATATTAAACTTGTAATGGCATTATGCAAAAAAATAATATTAATGTGCGTTTAATAGCAAGAAATGTAAGGAATGTTTAAACTATGTATTTGTATGAGTTAAAACTAAGACTTATGCATAAAAATTGAAAATGTAAAAAAATTTTATTCAAAGTAAATATGCCATTATATTGAAGTCAAAATCAGAAATATTTCAAATTTAAAACAAACAAATCTCATTGGAGGGTATGCATACAAATTTTAACATGAAACGTGAAGAATTTGATAAAATATTTTATGTTTTATATGGGATTTATCACAATAGAATAAAACTATTAAAATTGTTTTTGTAAATCTCATTTTGCGTCTGTATTCATATTTTAGAATTTGTGAAACTGCTGGATGAATGAGAAAATAACAGAATTTTTTATAATTTTAGCTATTTCCGGGGTAATATCGAATGATCTCAGAAATTTACTTAACTCCATTCAGATATATTCAAGTTGTTTTACCTTGATATTTGATTGAAAATATTGTCGAACAATAATTCTAATCCCTATACAAACAAATCATCTCTGCGTAGATTTCTGCTTATGTCATCTGAAAACCATGTCCACTGAAATCATAGACTTCACTATAAATCATGGACTTCACTAAGTATAAAAAATATATTTAAGATTCTATGGGACAATAGCAGAGAGGAAATTATTTATTTTCATCTAAATTGTTATACTTAAACAATGGAAAATTTTTTTACAGATACAAATTTAATCAGTTTAAAATTGTTAAAACTATATATAATAAACTTCTTAGAACTGAACAATTAGATCACATTTTTTCATTACTATCTTGTAACTCAGTAAATTGTGGTTTTTATAAATCACTCTGTTTTTAAAATTTATGAACATAAAAACGTAATTTGTTTTGAAACAACATACTTTCCAATATCCCATTTGTTAATTACCATGACATTAGTTAATATTTGTGTAACTGAAGATGCTTAGAGCTAGAAGAAACTTTTTCAGTACAACAGCATCTATCTTAAGATGTTGGAACATAAATAATAACAAAAAAATAAAATGGGCCTTACTTAAAAATATGAGTACTTTTAAAGATTGTAATCAATTTAATAAAAACATTTATGTGAAAATTTTTATAAAAAGTATAACTTTAAATAACTTTTCATTATAATTAAATTTACATACCTGATAAATTTGTTAATTTTAAGAGACAACAATTCAATTTGAATACTCATCCTAAGCAAAAAACTATTGGATTATTATATACTGAATATTATGTATTGGGTTTTGCTCAAAAATCTCACAATAAAAATTACATTGTGAGATTTTTTAAGCAAATCATCAATATAAGATCAACAATATAAATACCATTTCTTTATTAGATCAATAGTCATTAGTATGATATTGCAAAAAGAATCTGAGCATAAATCTGTATGTAATTTGTTAGGGAACATATTGAAAAACTACATAAACTTAAAAACTTCTTTTAGATAGCTAACCAATTTTTAATTAGGGAGATAATCTATTAAGTTCACAACCTTGGCATTATTATTTTAAAGTTCATTTGAAAAACTAAATTTGTTACCGTGTAATATTACTTAAGCACTCAGATGAATGCAATTGTTGTGTGTGTGATTAACTGATTAATTCATACTTGCAGTTTTATAACAATCTATATGCACTTGTAATTTTTAATTATTATTTACCACAATTAATTAATGTCTTATAAGTGGTTGTTACACCAATAAGGGGAAACAGTTTTATAATTTATGGTTTTCCAGAAAATCTTTAACAACACTTTTTTTTTGTAGAACACCAAATTAAATGATATTTACAATAGACTGACAAACTAATTGTAAATCTTTTGTTCCCGATAATATAATATCAAACAATAAAATAAATTTTAATTTTGGAATTCAAAAGCTAAAATTTTTAATCCCTAAATTATTTGTTTTTCTTAGTTTTGTAAATTAATTAAATAAAAATTTATGATATTTTGGAGTAGATTTCAGAAATAAATTAATTGCATAATAAAAAAGAAGTATCTATACAAAGTATGTATCAGCAAGACAAATGTTTCCAATATTCATAAAAAATACCAGAAAAACTGAAAAATTAAATATCTCAAGAATTATTATCGATAATTTTAAAAATTATTAATTAATATTATTTGCAATATATTTGCTTTAAATCAGTGACAAAACAATATCAATATATATGTTTTAAATTCTATTTAAAGGTTTTAAAAATCTACTATATTTACGCCTGCATCTTTGCATGAAACTTACTGTTTATGAAGTGTTTATGAAGTGAAATTTAATGTGCTATACTTCATATTATTTCCACTTTATGTTATATAGTATAGTACTAATGTTCTGTTAGGTAAATCGTTAATTTAATGATAAGCAATTTAAAAAGTTAAGTACTTTATGCTACTATTTTCACTCGATTGATTTTGGCACATTAATTTGTAATTAAAGAAGACTTGTTTTGTTATTCATTTCTCTACTGAAAAACATGTTTCAAAAATAATTGCTTCATTTTTTAAAAAGGTTTAGAAGCCCCAATGTTCAAGCTTTGAATTTCTACTATGTAATAAATTCTTATTAGTCTTTTGAATAAATAAGTAAAATTCCTATTTACTAATAATGCGACAATTTTTTATGTTATTATCGTTTAAATATTTGATTTAACATCTACAAAATGCTAATAATTTTAAATTAAATAAAAAGTTTGCTTAAATTTATTATTTTATTTATAATCGATATAAATGCAAAAGGTTTATTTGCCATTAAAGCAACAAATTTCCCCAGTATACCTTGGAAATGTTTTGATTAAATTTTATAAAAAAAAACTAAAATTCATTGAGAAAACAGAAATAATGTTTATTATTTCTGTTTCCTCAATGATTTAAACGTATGTTTCTTTTATTTTAATGAATTGTAAGAGAACATCCTAATTTAGAAATATTTTTGGCAAGTTTATTTAACCAAAGTGCTACTCAATAAAAACATTTTTATAATACAAATTTTAGCAAAAATAATTAAAAATAGTTTTTGTATCAATAACTTAAAAGCATGTTTTCTATTATTTTAATAAATTGTAAGGAAACAAAACTTAACAATATATGAAGGAAGTGCATTTTATCGACAGTTCTTCTAAATGAAAACATGTTATTTTCCTCAAAATATCAGCATTTGTGTATGTATATTGCAGTTTCTAAAGATTTTTTTTCTGAACTTCCTTTCCAAGATGTTCCCATACAAGGAAATTTATTTCAAAAGTGTTCTTGGAAACAAACATTCAACTAAATTCAATGACACTGAAATGTATTGCGATGTTTGTTTTTATTTCACGGTTCAACGGCGCAAAGTTTTAAGAAGAATTTCAAATCATGATATGTTAGAACTCTTTTTACAACGAGCGGACATTTAGTAAATTATGTATATTAAAGTTGCCTCACAGTTTAAATATTTAAAATTTGTTTTAATAGTTCCAAAACAAAAATTGTGAAAAATTTCCTTTGAAATATTCTTATTTATTTTCATTAAAATGACATTAATGTTTCAAGTGACGCCATAATATTTATCTGATACTATAATAAATTAGTGTAGTGATGAATACAAATATAGTTGAAAACATTCCTTGGTAGAGTAGAAGATAAATAAAATAAATTTTATAATTTCTTATTTATGACAGTTTGGAATCGTTATATTTAATTTCTGAATTTAAATAACTTTAAATTGTAGAAATCTCTATTATTCTCATGAAAATTTAGGAGATTAAAATCATTGACAAATTTATAACGAAACGAAAAATTTAATGATATTTACTTACAGATTAATATAAGATATTTCATTATTTATCAATGTGTTACCACTTATTTATTCTGTATACGAAGGTAATTCAATATATAACTGATAATACTTTTTTATAATAATTTAAAAAATATTAAATGCAGTTATTTAAGAAATTTGTATTGAAATTATTACCTCAAAATTAATTTTGTAAAGAAATGACTGAAAAACATCAACTTATTTTGCAATATTGCATTTAAAAAACGATTTTCAATGGTTTGTAAAATATGTTAGTAAGTTTAGTTTCATATTTTGATCTAATTAAAATAAATGCAAATGATACCGTGTTCATAAACATCAGAAAAATATCAATTGTTGTTTGCATCTTTTTAACAGTATTAATACTGATACTTTTTGATTTGTATAATCAAAATAATACCTTAGTTTTGTGTTTCAATTATTTAAATCATATTGACAACTCTCTTTAAATGACCAATAAAATTAATTATTTTCTTTCATCCTATAAAATGAAATAACTTTGTATACGCCGTTTTCAAAATAATAATAACAAAGACAACAAATAGTTTTTGCACAGTTTTATTCAGAATCCTAATAATGGAAATTATTTTTGCATTTAGATACCAATATTATAAAAACCACTTGATGAAAATGAACATGATGAAAAAAAACAATAAGTTTTAGCACAATAGCCTTGCACGTTTTAAGGTGAAAGCAATTAGAAGCAAAAGATGCCTCATTAACAATAATATTTCTCCTTTTTATGCGTGAAACCAGAGAAAAGTGGTATTAAGAACAGAAGAATGATAAAAAGAATTAATAAAACCAAAACATAAAATTGAAGCTTCTTGTAATTAAGGATCCTTTCCACGAAGTCATTTTACAAACTTTTTTCCACCACTGACATGTTTTTGAGGGGAGAAAAACAAGATTTGAAAAGATATAAAATGATTCCAGGGATGGTTAATTTAGAAGATTAATCAACCGAACGTTTTTATTTTCTCTTAAATATTGAGATCTTTTCTTCTTTACTTTTCAATTCAAGTAAAATAAATGTTGTGGAAGAATAAACATCCTTAAACGTCCTTTATAATTTTTGTTATGAGTGTTTAAGGTGCTTAATGCAAATGGGAAAATTATTAGTTATATTTTTAAGTACTAAAAAGTATAATTTACGATTTATTTTTGTATTTCTTGAGAATGCTATAATTTTCATATTACTGATAAAAATTATTGTCTATCTTAATCACCCAGAAATGATTTTTGTTTAAAGTCTTATTATTGATAATAAGACTTTAAAACCAATAAATATCTATATTAAAATTGAAAATTTTAATAATAATATTATAAATTTTAATTTATTTCTGTTAAATTATGAAGCATTACTGTTTATTTAAGAATCAACAATTAAATTTTAAACTAACTCAGTTTTTTTTACTTTTTAAAACAAATTTAACTTTTCCTATATTCAATTTATTCTGTTTTTGTCAATATTTTAAAAACATTATACATAAATAAATACATTCAAAATTAATCACTGTAAGATTAAAAAATTTTAAAATTTCAGTTGCGTTTTTTTAATCAAATTTAAAAAAATAAATTGATAAACATTCAAGCAAAAAGGAAATCAAAGCAAACTTTGGATGATATAGGCTGATTTCATCTATAGAAAATAATAAACTAATAATAAAAATTTTAATTTTTTTTATTCATTTAAACCACTTTAAATAATTATGAGTCAATTCTCATTGCATAGTCTGTAGGATATATCATTACCCATCTGATTTTAATTATTTAAAGTTACGACATTTATTGACTGATTATTTTCAACTTTTATTAATATTGATAGAGTAAATAATTATTTTTATAACAAGGTTTTCAAAGATTATAAAAAGTCGTCTTAAATGTTGCACAATTTTAGAATTTAAAAAATATGTTTTCACTAATTTAGTATTTAACTTTTTGCATGCTGCAGATTTTTGACAATTAAATTTCAATAAGTAAGCTTTATGTAATCTTCATGATTTTTTAATGTACGTTTTACTGTATTTTATAACATAAAGACGCAAACTTTATGTATTAAATTTGTGATATTAATTGGGTATTTTTACAAGCAGTTTACTCATATATTCGTGAGTGGTGTTTCAAGTAAAAAAATATGAATTCTTAATTAACATATAAATATTCACGAGCATTTATAAATATTTATATGTATACCACCTTTACTTATTTGTGTTATTGTATATTTGAATTCTTTTAAAAGCATTGTTTTTCTTTATTGAATATCTAAAGTGTGTTCGACAATGATGAAGATGTTAAATATAGTTAGAGGTTATAAATGATCTGGACGAGATTCCCTAAAATCATTTATTTTACTTATTCATAAAGATTAATTATTTTTACTTACTTTAATCTAACGGTTTTTAAAAAATGTTGACTTAATAAATGTTAATTTCCAGTTAAAAGATATTTTTATAATGAAAAGTTAAGTCACAATAAGACTACAAATAAGTCATACGATGTAGTAAGTAATAAACACATGTGTTTAACTGCTAAAATTAGTGGACAAGTTTATCAGAAGAGGCCTTTAATCATAGTAAATCTGGCAATATATCATAGACTTAGAACATATAGAAATTCCGTAATTGCATGTATTGATAGAATTTTTTTACGATGGGAATTTTCAAACTTTACTGAAGGGGAAAAATCACGACTGAATTAGGCTTTCAATATATTTTTAAATTGATTTTTATTTTATTATGTAAACGAGGAAATAATTTGGTTTGATTTTTTTTACTGCTCAACAGTTATGTTTCGCAAATGAGGGGCATTTAGATCGGGACCTAGAATTTAAAGTAGAGAGCAAACCACTAAAAGCAACAAAACAAAAGGTTGTATTCGAAACAACAAACTGTTGACCCGATGGCAAGAGCGATTCAATAAATGAGCAGATATAAAACTATTTTGCCATTTATATATTAGCTTGATGAATTTGGAAATGAAACTATAAATGAAAATCAATCTCATTTCAGTAAATTATAATCATTGATGTCAACGTATGATGTTAAGTTAACACTAAATTCTCATGAAACTTTCGTTACTCTCTTCAATTCTTCCTTCAGTAGAAATATATTTGCTTATTTTACTTTAATTGGTTTAATGCTTTTACTAATTAATTATTATACTGAGTGTATTATTATTAATTTTTTCAATTTATTTATTTCTTGCTATAAAATTGTTGTTAACAATATCAGACGCAATTGTTTACATCATTTTTTTAGAAATTTTATTTAAATTAAATAATTGCGTTTATTCTGTGCGATTGAAAGTGAAAAATTGAGAAGAATCAACATTGTCTCCCTAAAATTCTAAATATTACTTAGTGCTTAAGCATATTAACGAGTATGAAATGGTAAGTAATAAGTTATATTTTTTACACATATTTTTTGTTAATTTACATTGATTCTGTTAATATTTAAGGTAAGTTACATTATATGAAAATGACATAGTAGCAAAAACGAATCAGTGAGAATAATTATTCTTAATTTAGTGAACAAGTGTGCAATTATTAAAAATATAAATAAAAAATGCATAAAAATCACATTAAAATATTTGACTTAGTTTATTAAAATTTATAAAATATTCATTTTCAAATCAAGAAGGCAGTCTTTTAAATAAACACGTATTTTTCATTATATACCATCATGAACAAAATAATTAACTGTCAGAACTTATTTTGCTGCTCTCTATTCATAACAAGCCTAGTGATTGATCAGTTTGCGCTTATTATTCACTACTTGTAATGACTTTATAAAAATTTAATTCAAAAATCTCACAAACAGAGAAAACGAGTATATTTTACTAAATTTTTAAATGAGAGAGACAAATACAATTTTTTGCATTATTTATTGTATGTTATATAAGGGGTTTATTACACAATAAACCCCTTATATATAAAGGCACTTTAAAATAAAAAACATTTATATTTTCTGGTGATTTTTAAATTACATATTGTATGATAAATTAATTTATAACAATAATATTAGCTATAAAATATGTATCATAATTGCAAAGAGCATTAAATAACTTTGAATCAAAATATTTTAAAGAACTGCTTTTTTATCAGAATGAATATAGGAACACTAGCAGAAATTACTGTTTCCATTATTTGTCATGGTATGAAATAATCATACATAAAAGAATATACTTTCATTTTTAAATTACAGTAATTACTTAGAAAGATTTTACGATCTATCTCTATTGTTATTTTTAATAAAGTTTCTACGCCTGCTAATAACTAAGATGTTTCATTTATTATTGTTTTAGAAATAGCGATAACTGTATTTGAAAAGTCTCACGCTGAGATGGTTTGCATTTAAATAATTTGTGTACAATTTATGTTTTTCATAAAAATAAGGAGAAATGTTTTAACATCATATTAGCAAAATTATTTAATGTAGTTGCAAATATCACTTATAAATTCATTAATTTTTGTTATTTACTCATCTTATTTTTATTTTGTAATAAGTAAAAAAAGAAATCAATATATACTTGAAATTTTTTATGAAGTACGTCTGGCTATCATTTCGTCTCAGTCAAAAAGTATAAATATTTGTAGTAAAATGGAAAATTCTAATAACAAAACTATTTTCATATTCACAATATTTTTAAAATTTTATTAGTAATAATTAAGTTTTTAAAAATGTATTGATGCATTACAAAAAATTTTAAGACTCGGTAATATTAATATAATATTCCTTATTTGCAAAATTTTCATCTTTGAACTTTATTAATGTGTAGAAAATATTAATATTTAATTGTTATATCCATATTTTAATACACACCATTCTAAGATTTCCTCATAGTTTGTCAACGTCTTTATTATTTACTAATATAAATAAATTTTCTCAAGATGAAAAATATTTTGTATTCAAACACTGAGTAATTTATCAATTTCCTAATAAAATGTAAAGTGTTTTGCATTTTAATAAATTCTTTAGTGTTAAAATTAAAATCTTAAAGATTTTCGAAACTTAAAGAGGTGAAATAAGTTTGATATGCTGCGGTTTATAATTGAAAAATTTTAAATATGTAACACATATTAATATGATTTGAATATATATCAGCAATAAATATGTTAATTCAATGAATCATTAATTCAAATGAATAAAAAATCTGCGACTTTTAAAATAAAAATTTAATTAAGCTGCTTATATAATTTAAATTAATTTAAAAAATTTTTCAAAGTCAAATTTATTTATGCATTACAAATTTTAAAGCTAA